>JAQGAC010001649.1:0-13017 GCA_034696585.1 Isotomurus maculatus | reverse complement strand
CTTATTCAAAAATTGAACACTATTTGTATTTTATTAGAATAACCTTACAAACTATTTTCAATCGGACATACCTCCGCCAGCAATTCCGTAGTTTATTTGATATTAAGGTTGAATTTATTGGCCTGACTGTACCATTTTCGACGACCTTGCTCACAATTCTTGTAAAATACTTAAGAAATTATAAAATAATTAAAAAAAACATCTTTCTGGAAAATAAGCATAGTGCTATGAGGTAAGCTAATAATTTTAAAATGTTTCAATACTCTTAATTTTCAGAGAAATAAAAGTCTATACTATACTGCTTGCATAACTTGTGCAACTGTCTGTAAACTGGAGTTTGAGTTTAATAGCTTTTTAGAAGACAGCCTCTCGAAACTTTCCATTTCCTTTGATTGATGCCATGAACGCAAATCCTCACACACTTCGTCTTAAGCATACGACTGGCAATAAATATGTTGTACTCAATTCAACGGATTTTAGCCAAAATGAAGACTTGCTTCGGATACGAGAAAAAATTGGGATAGGATAGATAAAAGATTCTATTGCAAAGATATATTAAAGAAACACAACTGCCCTAACTGTCTGGCAATAACATTTATTTATGAATTAAACTGCATTGATTTTTATGCGGCGTGGTTGTTTCCAGCTCTCGTTGCAATCTTGATTTTTTAAATTTGTTCATAATTTTTGTATAATTCTTTAAACATGATCTTCGAAAATCGAAGATTTATTATTATAATTCGGGGATCGCAAAAAACAATTTTTATTCACACACATATATGCTTCTGCAAGTAATTCCATGATTTATTTGTAATTAACTTGTAGTTTACTACTTACATTGATTTAATGGAAGCAACATTTGCATTAATTAATTGTTGATTGATTCATAATTGCTGTAAAATATGTTAACAATTAGTAACTGAATGGAATGGATTAGTACGGGATAGTTTCTTGAGCCCAAAGCCTCACTGTCTTCGTCACCGTCAAACGCTTGGATATGTTTGATCGAAGAACCAGAACAGTTTCTCCAGTGCCTTCGACTTCCACAGGGAACATCAACGATTCGGCAGACTTGCTTTCAACCTCCACAAACTTTTCAATCACTTTAGGATCCTGTTTCGATTTGTTGTACTCCAGAGTTACATTACCACGGAAGACAGAGTCTGAAGGATTCTTCACAATCGCCCCGACATGCAGAGTACTTCCAGAAACTCCTCCATAACGCGCAAGGAGATGAAGGATCAAGGGAGGAGGAAAAACAGCAAGTGAAACTTTGTTGGAAGTGAAGTCCATTCCTGTTCCTTTGCTGAGAGTCAACGCACTCACCACAAACGGTCCTGAAGAAGCCAGCCTGTCAAAATTCTTTGTAAAGACGAGAGTCTCATTGTCCTTCGTCGCCTTCTGCTCTCCCATAAATTGCGATTTCTTCTTCTGCAGGAAATGCCAGGGCATTTTGGAGACTCCCTTTTCTTTCATCACTTTAACGTTGGAAACGATGTCCACTCCGTCACTGAGTTGCAGATTCAACGCTCCACTTGCTTCGTCGTCGTTAGGAAAGGGAAGAAACTTGCAGTTTAAAGGTTGCTCACTTTCAGGAATCTCCGAAGGAGGCAGTGCCGTAAAAGACACCAAAGAATTCCTCTCCAGTCCATCAACAGCAATGGTCACTCTTTGCGTCATGTTCTCGTCGAATGTCTCACTTTCCACCAATCTCAATTCTATCGGCTTATCGAAAGGACTCACTTCGATTTCAATTGTTTTCGCAAAAACGTACTTGTCTTCGTTTCTTCCTTCTCCTTCTGCGCTCTCAATCTCACCAACACCAAAGACCATCACTTTCAGCAACCCTTCCGCTACATCCTCAGGAACCTGCAGCTCAATTACTTCGTCCAGTCCACCTCCATTCTCCTCCACAGCAAATTGGAACCTCTCAGAAGAAACGATTCCCTTCGATGACACAAGCAACGCATTCAGAGAGCCGTAGGGAATAACCGAACACACCTGGAATTTAACCTTGTCTCCTTTCTTCACAGCCTCATTAGGATTCACCTTCGAAACGTACAACCTCGGAGACCTGTATTCTGGACGTATTTTCAAACTCTCTACTCTCGAAGCATCCCACTCAGCCAAGTAAACTTTATCCTCCAAATTGAACTTCGGAATCTCCTTCACTTGAAACTCCACCGTCACAATTCCATCGTCTGGAACTGTCAGCGAGAAGTTCGTCTTGGAAGGTTCCAATTTCCTGGAAGTCTCGTCAGAGAGAAGCAGCTTAACCTGCAGTCCCGTCGCAGGATTGTCGTTTCTTACAGAAGAGCCGTCTCTCGTTCCCACACGTGCCTTCAGCACAACAGTCGTCTCAGGATGCGTCTCATTTCCAGGACGGAAGGAGACTGCAGGGCCGTTGTACAGGAGTTCCACGAGGAAGAGACACTGGAAGAACTTGAACCGCTTTGAGATCTTAAATGGCGTGGGTTGCTCACAAGACGTCTCTACGAGAATGTCGTGTCCTTCGTACGAAATGTCTTTCAGCTCCACACCGAATTCCTTCACCACGTCGAATTCCACTTCAGTCTTTCCCGTCTTCTCATCCACAAGTACAGTCCTCAAAGGAACTGTCCCATTCAAGAAGTCTTTAATTTTCCTTCCAAACCCGCTTTCATAAGTAGCGGGTAGAATTGTGACATTGCAGAGACCCGGGAGTGGAAGTCCTTCAGGAGAAGTCAACCTAACGACAACTCCCATTTTCGGCTTCGAGAAGAAAGCATACGGCCTTGTGAAATCCAAATCTAATTGGATGTTTTCTAGCAACTTCTGGGGATCTGCGGGAATTTCTTCTTTCTTTTTTATCGCCACACTCACCACGTCTCTCTTCATTTCAGAATCTGTCGACACTGTCAAACTTCCCATTTCCTCGTTAAAAAGGAAGCCTCCAGAATAAATTCCAACAGCACCCGTCGTCAAATGAGGAACAAACTGTTTAATTACTTTAGACATACTTTCATCAGTCACAGTGAGCCACAGAGGTTTAACAGACTCTGCAGGTTTGCCATACTTGTCCACAGTTACTAGTCGAAAGATAACAGTCTCTCCAGGGGCGTAGCTCTGTTTTTCCGTTTGCAGAAAGAGTCTCATGTCAGAATCAACCCTCTCTAGAGGAATCTCTTCTGTTCTCATCAGCAGCGATGAATTCTTTCCCCCAGGAATGAAAGAAGACACGACCAGTTTGTTATCCGAGTGAGGAACCTCGTTCACCTTGAATGGCACTCTCCGTTGCTCCTTCGGTTGGAGACTCACTTCTTCATTTCCAATCACAATTTCCTCTGCTCCGCTGAGGAGTGTCAAGTTGAAAGCTACTGGGCCTTCTGATTCCTCGAGAGTCGTCACCACAGTGAATTCTCTGTGTGGTCTAATTTTCCTGGCAGCTGCTGTTGTGAACACGAAGCTTTGACCTTCCTCTGATCCGTGTAACCACTTGTTTAGACTTTCAATGGGATGAGGAATCTTAAGGACTTCTTTTTTGTGGCACTGCACACCCACCAGCACGGAGAAAGTTAAAAGAAACACGAAAAGTCTCATTTTGCCTCTTAAGGAATACTTTATTTAAGAAGGAGAGACGAAGAAGAGTGAAGGAAGCAACAAGTCTTCCAGTTGACGACTGAATGTTCGCCTGGGATCTCAGCAGAGGGGTTACGTTAGCTTTGGGATTTTCCTGGAAATCCTGTCGATGACCAGAGCGGCTGCAAAACCGGTTTACTCACTTTTGTTCCCTTACGTAACATGTCTGTTGTTCGTATTTCTTCCACGTAGAAGAAAACAGATGGTTCACTCCTTAAAACTACATTAAATATTTACTGCGTACACACAGAAATCCAAGCTGTCATTCAATTTTGATGTTACGAAGTGGTGGGACAGTGTGCTTATAATTAATCCAAAATAATTTCAAAAATCGTGTTATGCTGTGCAAGTTATGTTGGGGTAAAAGTTTTGTAGATTAACAACAGAAAGTTTTATTTTTAATTACAATCTATCTTTCAATTGTTACAATTTCGCAGAGCCTTATAAAATATTCGATGCATAATATTAAGTATATAAGCTGCACTGGTAAATAACTAATATTATTTCATTTTCATCCGTATAATAAAATATTTACAATTGTACATTTGTTTTTATTGCTGGCTTTTTACAATATTGCCTATGAAAATCAAATTTAATACAAACTTTGCTTACACGCAGGATATTTATAAACCTAGCTTATATCTGATCCATGCTAGGTATTGATATTTATTGATGTTTTTTTTCAAAACTTCTCAAAGTTCCAGACTGTCACATAATTTCCTTGCATTTATTTTAATCATTGTTTCAAGTAGGCAAAAAATTTACATTACAAGAAAACATTCGGACATCTAAAATATGCAGACTCCAGACGAAATATTTTTCACATCCGTATTAAAAACTAAATAAATATCTTTTGTACAAATAGGGTAAACTTCTATTTCCTTCAATAAATTTAACAGCTCTGAATCAGCTCTGAATTTTTTAGATATATTTTTAGGCTTATTGAATTAGCTCACACGAAACTAAATAACATTGCTACACACTGCCGACTCGCACACGATTTATTTCCACAGTTGATATTCATTGGCTTCCTTATCTTCGGTTTCGACGGGTTCGTCGAGATCTGACGGATTTCAGGGGCACTTGGAGTCTAGGCGGTGACATTGGGACACACGAAGGTTCTCCCAAATCACCTGGACCGTAATCTGGAGATGACGGAGAGTACAAAGGAGATGTTGGTTCATAATTTGGAGACAACGGAGCGTATAAATGAGATGATGGTTCATAATCTGGAGACGACGGAGAGTACAAAGGAGATGTTGGTTCATAATTTGGAGATGACGGAGAGTTCAAAGGAGATGATGGCCCATAATTTGGAGACGATGGAGAGTACAGAGGAGATGATGGTTCATAATTTGGAGATGACGGAGAGTTCAAAGGAGATGATGGCCCATAATTTGGAGGTGAAGGATAATACTCAGGTGGTTTCGGAAAGCCGCCTAAGTTGCTTGGAGACAATGCAGGTTGGACGACATTAGAATGAGTGGCAACTGAGGCTGGCTTAAATTCTGATTCCCAGTCAACAAGTGAACAGCATAGTTTCAGGGGTTCCTCAAGGAAGGAAAAAGCCTGCGGGCCCTTCAAAATATTCGCCCAGCAGGTCGCCCAAGAATGTTCTTCTGGAGATACGAGATTCCTGTACATTTTCAAAAGCTTGTTAAGTTCACGGTCGTTATAGACATTCTCGAAAGTGAAGATGTGCGTCTTCACTCGAGAGATGAGCAGCTTCTCTGTTGAATCGTCGGGTGGTCCGGCTAAGAATACGAGGCTTGTGGCCAACAAGGCTGTCTCATTCGTCGTGAGAATCCTGCTGTCTCCACTTTGCACGGAAACCATGTGCCACGATCCACTTCGCAAGAGATCAAATAGAACAATGTGCTTGGCACGGCATTTTACGATTTTTGTCGGCATTTTATGACTGCGCAGAATGGACAATGATCACGAGTAAAAAAGTATCCTACGAAGATTACGAGTGTCGCTGAATCCCGAGTACTCGACAAAGAGGCTGACGAAGATGTTTGCTTGGGCTGACGTTGTAGATTGAGGGAATTCCCAAATTACAGGAGCCTTGAGGAGCTCGGATTTACGAATAAACGCGAGTGTCAGGATGTCTGCAGGAAAGAAGACATTGTGGAATATTGCATAAAATGACTATTATTAGAGGTTTAAAATGTTGCTGTGTAAATTCGGTTACTAGAGTTTGGTAGTTACCAAAAGAAACGATATTCCTAGAATCTGGATTAGTGAGGAGGTTAACGATAATTACCAGGTTGTCTCTGCAATGAAGTCGTTTCCAAAACGGTGGATGTTTCGCTAGTTTGGAATGCCAAGAGGTAAATCGATGATAATGACTGTTTGCTGCTGCTGTTGAATTGGATATTGACGCAGCAACTGACCTACATATTGTACATCCAAGCCTTCTTGAGACAATCGACTTTTAAATTAATTGCTCGAATGACTTGCAGAACAATCGTAATTTTTGCAATTAATAAACATAACATTTCTCGTGACTTTCAAAATGTTTTTGAATTCTCAGAAATACGAACTCAATGTTGAGTATGTAAGTACGACTACTTGTAGACGCTAGACTATCAATGCTTTTCGTTTGATGGGTGTACGACGCAGCCTTGTTTGATATGACGAGTGGATGTTTTAGGAAATGAATATGTACTTTACAAGAAGGCTAAGACAAAGGCACACAAATTGTAAGCGTTACTTCCTAATTAATCATTAACAGAATTGACTGAATTGGATTAAACTAACTAACATCTTTAAATTGGTAATTGTTTGAAAATGTATGTAGTACAAATCTCGTAGACTTGAGTAACCTTTATCAAGCAGGTTATAGACGCCCGGAAAATTGAGTAACCTTGAATTATACATTAGTCGTTTGATTTCATTTGCTGGTAAAATAATTAGATTAATCATGCTAATGACAACGCCATCATATTCATGCATAGATTACAAGACTAAAGAAAGAGAACCATTTGATTTATTTTTCTATTTTCTTAAAACTGAAATTAATTTCTATAAAATAGCCGTTGGTAAAAAGGGTTCAACGTTTTCGTTTATGCTAAATGGGAAAGTCGAATCTTCTACACTAATACCACTGAAACGAATTGCAAAGGAAATAGGTTCAGATAACTGCCTTTTGTAATAATTGTCCAACAGTAATAATATAACACTAATAATTATAAAAATACACTTTTGCAAAGAAATGCTAGTGCTTGCGCATTTTGACTTGTATATGTGCTACATAAGTGCATAGGCTTTCAGTGGAACCCCTGTAAGTGCGAATTTTAATTTGTGAGGATACCTGTCCTTCCAATTTAACTGTAATATATCAGATAAGTAGAATAAAATTATAGGGTCCATAAACCGTCGTAATTCCCTTGCCATCAGCGGATCTGTTTCTAATTTTGCACGCAAATATCTGCGACCTTGTATTTGTATTTAATCATCCAGTACCGAGGCCTAAGAAAATCCTGGAATTTAGTAACGCTTACAAGGAAAAATCAGGACTGTATGCGATCAGAAAGTAATTTTACAACTACCAATCATTATACTGTCATATAATATTTAGAAAATTACAGATCTATTATTTAATATTTTGATGTTCAATTCGTTTCGTTTTGGCCAATTATTCTAAACTTGATGCCACATTAATGCCTTTTCTGCTCTAATGATGGACAGTACGTGTGTGACCTTTCTAAGATTATTTTAAACCAGTTTACACTCCTAATATTCCACTTCTCATTTTAGTACGGCTTGGAAAAGTTCACAATGAAGTATCTAACTCGCTTTGCTCTAAACCTTTTCTACTCTATTATTTCCCCTTCCCCTCTCCCTTTCACCTTCCGTCCAGGAAAGGAACTGTACGAAGAAGTCAAAGGTCGGCGTCTTCTTCCGTGGTACTTCGCTCTTCTCTTACAACTTCTGCAGTACATTTATGGGACTGTTATCCTCTTGCATCTAGGAACGAAAAGAATGTATTCATCCACCACAATTGTTCTCGTCATTGCCACACAGGGTCTTCTCTGTACCAGCCTTGTCTTTGCTAAGACATTAATTTCTCACACGTGGGATTTTGTCCAGTTGACAAACTGTTTCCTTCAATTGAAAGTCAGCTGGAGTCGACCACTAGGTACCCTATTTACTCGTTAGTTTATATAGATTCGTTAAAAACAATCCACTTAAATAAGCACATATTATTTATTATTAAAGGTGCTTTGTGCAACCCAAGGACAACGATGAACACAAATAGAACCAAGTGGAGAGACGATCTTTTTGGATTTTTAATTCTTCTTACAATTGCTTCCGTTCCGATCCCCTTCATCTTTTCCTTGTTGCTATTTTATTTTGATCTTGACTTTTGTGTGTTACTTCTCCCAAATGTTCCGTCCGACCCAATTCCAATTATCCTCTTCAAGGCGGCTACGCTTTTTTTGCTGATTTTACTAGGCAGCTACATGACATGGCAGTTGATCATAGGCGTAATGATATTATTCTTGGTGTTCTTTCAGCCTCTTATTGAGTTACTGATTGGTTTGGTATCTACATTAGTACGAAAGAGGGATCGTTGCATGTCGAAGATATTCCGGAAAATGTTTTTACATCAACTTTTGCTGCTACACACTGAAATATATATTCTCTGCCACGTCATTTCAAATATTGCTTTCTTCCTTTTTCCCCTTATGCTCTTCTTAGCAGTTTTCCTCATTGTCGTGGGGAATTACGGAACTGTCAAGTTATTTCCCTTGTTGGGCATGCCAGGATACGTAGCTTTGCCAGCACTCTCAATGATTATTGTTATATTTATTGTTGCATTATATCCACAAGGTTCCCTGGTGTACGAAACGTCACTGCAATTCACACGAGAACTGAAAAGGATCTCCAAATCAAAGTTCGAAGTGAAAAAGGCAAAAAGCATTAGGCCCACAAGAATTACCGTAGGAAGTTTATTCTTTATGAAACACTCCAGTACTAGTAATTTCTTGAAGCTAATACTTGACGTCACCCTGAACTTGATTATTGTCTTTTGAAAGCATTTGGTTGAATAAAACTTACTTGTCAAGAATACTGCGACCATTTATTTGTTTCTTACTGCACAATCTGAAATCCTAAACGCTTAGAATTTTCGAAACACCCCTGTCACCTTGATCAGAAAATGCTTAAGCTCATCACTTATCGATGCCTTACGGAAATACAAACTATTATTAGTTCGTATCTTATTAAAGCCTGTAGTAGAAATGTGGTTCAGTCTTTTGATGTTTTTAATCCAATTATAATAAACACTGAGCCGCTGGAAATTACTACTTTGAAATATTTACAAAGCAAACGTCCTTCTCACAAAATCAAAAACGGCTAAAGCACCCTGACCTCAATTAATAGATTTTTTTCAACACGTTAGTTATAAACGAGACATCCTAATGCATCTAAGAATATTCCCGTCGGAAATAGTTTGAATGCATAATATTGCGCCACTTGCAAAAAATTAGCTAAGGTTAAACAGCCGTTGGAAAATTTCGATATTAATTCTTCTGCCTCCGGCTTGAAAACGAACTGTAAAAATGTGCCGCCCACCTTATCCTTTGTTTTTGGTAAGCGTTAAACCCTCAGTATCCCCTGTATTCCCAGCAGCACCTCCAGGGAATGAGGAATGGGAATACTCTGATAACAAGCTGCCTTAAACTCCCACGCTATGGCACATAATATTCTGGAAATGGTCCCACATTAAGTATATTATCACAGGTTATGAACAATAAGTTATTCGTAAAAAGTGCTAAAGTGCTAACCAAACTTCGCTCGAAATCATCTTTCAAATATTTAGCTATTCTTAATTTATTGGAAAAAGTAACCATCCTACATTGGTGGAATTCAACAGAGTTGAATCAAACAAGAAGTATTGGGTTTCTAGTGTCTAGTCAGTCTAGTGAACACTGGATGGTGAATAAACGCAGTCTTAATACCTTATTTGAAAATGTTTATAACCTAGACTCTGTTCTGCACACAGATAACAAAGGATTAATTTCTAAATTCAGTCAAAATTCCTGAGTGAGCATGATAATATAGACATTTTCTGGAAGGTTAAAATCCTGTTCATGATATTGGTGTTTTGTCAAGCAACATATAATTTGACACAAATTCAGGAGATGTGTATCTCAAAGAGAATGACTGGAGATTGAACTTTACACAGTTGGTCAAATCAATTGACTCCAAATTAACATGCCCTAACATTGATTTCAATTCGTCGAAAACTACGCTTATAATTAACCAGGATATCAACGTCATCAACAGCTCCAGATGCAACCAGACCCGTCATTATAAAGAATAAAAAACAGGTTGCTCCATCTCGATTAGAACAGTTTCAAACTACAATCCAACTTTTTTCAAATTGAAATATCAAACTACTAACCTTAGCCTTACTAAAATACAGTATAAAATCGTATACCGCCTTTATATATGTGTCTCAATCACACTGAACTGTTAAAACGGGCATTAGGTACTTCGTAATGCAGACAAAACTGGAAATTATTCGTAAAATATCTGTTTTCAACTGCCGGCTTTTAATCCTGTAGTTTTTTTAGTCGGATTATTTTCAAAGCCTCCAAACATCATTATAGGAAAAAAAATTGACTATCGCTCCTCGAGCAAGTTTTATTTGTGTTACTTTTATATAAGAAGATTTTAGCGTTGACAATTGTCCATGTCTAGGTGGCTCATCCTATACTTACCTAAGGGGATCCAAATTATTGGAATTAACTGTTGGGAAATGGTTTGTACCTGGACAGAGCACCCATTGTTTCACCAATGTATCAGTTTTTGAAATAACTTTATTTCGGATTCCGAGAAATCCATATCCTACGAGTAAACTATGGTTTACGTAAGAGAATCTGGAGTTGCTGATTAGTTGGCTTTGAGCCCCATGACAATTTTCGGACTCACTTTTTGCTTCATAAATTTGAGTTTTCAAGAATGAGGTAGAAGACCCTCCTATTTATTTTGTGATTGAGCACATTTGACATCAACAGGAAAAGCAGGTTGCACAAAACCCTCTCATTAGAATAATTCCAATGAATTAGTAATAAGTCCTTGGTTTTGACATATTTCAACAAACCTTTATTTAATTTCAATCCGTAAAAGATTAAAACATGAAAAAGTTTGGTCGTTTAGCGTTGAACATTTTCTTTTCTGTTCTTTCTCCTGCCTCCATACCATTCGAATTCAATTCAAAAAACGAACTTTATACGTCGATCAAAGGTCGGCGACTTTTCCCATGGTACTTTGCTCTTCTCTTGCAACTGCTGCAATGCCTTCATGCACTGAATTTCCTTTGGGAAACTCGAAACAACGAGGGCAAACCACTAGTCACAATCAAAGTTGTTATCGTCATTTTGATCCTGGCTATTCTCACAATCAACTTTACTTTCGCGAATGCAGTTGTTTCCTGCGTGCAAGCAATCGTGCTTGTGACAAATTGTTACTTACGCATTAATATCAAATGGAACACACTTCTCGGTAATCCATCTAGATTGACTTAATAAGACTCACCTTGTCTCAAACAGCTAATGAACATACAAATGTTTTACTCCCTTCCAGACAAACTAATCAATAAACCATGTGCGGGTAAGGAAAATAAAGACAAATGGAGTGACGATAAAGTTGGCGTATTCTTCTTTCTTTTGGATGCTTCCGTTGGAATTCCCGTCATCTTGTCGTTATTATCGATTTATTTTGGCCTAGACGTCTTTCTACTTTTCTTTCCAATGTACCCCACTGACTTGATTCCGATTTTCATCTTCAAGACGGCCTGTCGTGTTACACCGACGTTATTCTTTGCCCATATGTGTTGGCAATTAATAATAGGCGTCGTGACGATTCTCATAATTAACAACCACGCCCTGATTCAACTGATGGCTAGATTGGCATCAAGAAAAACAACAAGTCGGCCTTCACCGGTATTTCTTCCGAGAATATTTCTTCGTCAATCGCTTTTCCTCTACAACCAAATATTCATCCTCAATCATGTAATCTGTACAATTATACGCACCATTGGTCCTCTCTTGTTCTTCTTCGGTGCAGTTCTCGTCTGTGCGGGAAACTATGGAACTGTCAAATTGTACCCGCTGCTACACATGCCTTGGTTTTTAGCAATGCCTGCATTATCAAGTTTTCTATTGATTTTAGTTGCTGCTCTTTTACCTCAAGGCGCACTTGTTTATGAACTATCACGGAAATTCAAACAGAAAGTAAAAGAACTCTCATGTACCAAGCTGGACGTCAAAAGGGCTAAAAGTATTCGACCTGCAAGAGTGGACGTCGGTGGTTTCTTTTTCTTACAGCGTTCGAGCGCAAGTGGCTTCCTTAAAATAATCTTTGATGTCACCCTTAACGCAATTCTTGCGTTTTGAATCCATCTGATCTTGCTTCAGTTTGTGATCTTATTCGTTGACTTCAAGAATTCCAAACAGCGAAAAGAATGCACTTCGAACTACAACATTATCAAGTGCACGAAGATAAAAAAATGTAACGAAGATGCAACAGTGCATTGTTTCATCATAAGCATTTAAGAAGACAATTTAGTTAATTGTCCATTCGTGATTTGGAATCATCTCACATATCATTAAGCAAGCTTTCTTAAATTCGCGTAGGCCCAAATTCTTGGGTTAGAAATACGCTGGCTTTAATTAATATGTGATTTTGATTCAACCCGTTTATTAGCGAAAAGTTATCCATGAGACACTCCCCTGTGCATACAAAAATGTCACTGAATACTCCCGTCCGTAATAATTTGAATGTGTAATATTGCAATAAAATAGCAATGGTTAAATGGCAGTTGAACCACTTCTTCTTTAGTTCTTTTGCTTCTCCCTTGAAAATAAACTGTATGAGAAGATTAATCATCGCCGCCCTCATCCATATATGTTCCTGTTTATCCTCATACAACCCGTAGCCTCAGCGGTACCTCCAGGGAATGATGGAAAGCAAATACATAAACCATTGAGCTAATAATCGGACGTAAACTCCTACACTTTGGCATAAATTATTTCTAAAACGGGCTCATTTTAGCAGTAATATTACTTGTGCTCTTCGATCTGCTTGTTTGCCATCCCTGCGGGAACCTTTGGGGTAGGAAATATTTATGGTTCCCGCTTGAAAATTAACTATACGAGAAAACAGAGTGTAGCCGCCGTCCCATTCTTGTTTCTATTAAATGTTAAGTCTCATTCAACCCAAAACCATACTAGAACCTCCAGGTATTGACGTGAAAGCAAACATGAAAAAATTCTTTGCAACTGCAAAGGTCAACTAAGGTAAAAAATGGGTCAAATCTATTCGGTCACCATAAATATCGGGAATTGTCACCATAACTATCGCTTTTCCGAAAATGTCTAATGT
>JAQGAC010001648.1:0-13025 GCA_034696585.1 Isotomurus maculatus | reverse complement strand
CAGCTACTCTAATGAGTAGATAAGCTGAGAAGACAATTAGAAAAGATATTCTAATATTTATCTCTGCACCAGACTGAGCTCTGGTGACTTTGCAGTGACTAGATTTAATAAAGGGAAATCTCCAAAATCTGCACTCTACAAAGTATTTTTCCGATCAATCCATGCTCTGCTCTTTGAAAATTGTGGTGAGTCAGAAATTTGGAGTAATTGCTTATTGCGACCACGATTCTACAATAAGGCGTAAACCTAAGTTTTTATCTTATCTTAATGGTCTACCGTGCTTTTGGTGTAGGATTTGTTTTGGTTTTGTGTATTAATTTTGTAAAAAGACCTTAAGGAAGAAGATTTTGGAGGAATTAATAGAGAACAAGCATATTATTTTAAGCGTACTTGCTTCCGTAAGGAATTTTACATTGTTGGATCATTTCCTAGTTTGGCTCTTTATAATTATTGTAACGTTAAGCGTTGCTTCAGAGCATAAAAAGGCTCTAGAGTGTATATTTAGGGTAGCTTGTGAGTGTTCGTGCCCAGTGCTGGCTGGCCCTAGGGCCAGCTCTACAAAAATTGTCAGTCCTAGCCTAGGGCAAACTTCACACGTGAAAAATTAACCCATTAATGGACATATTTAAACTCGACATTCACACAGCTTCAGATCATGAGCAGGGGTTTGTTGTTGCTTTTACACTTTGTGTTTCTAGGTTTTAAATTATAATGCAGTTTGCATGATCCAAAAAGTAGCAAATACGTAAAGATAAAAAAAATATTCATTGGTGACAGGGCGAGCAAATATTCCTTCTCGTGTGATCAATATTGCACTTTCATCCGTTTAATATATGTGGGTATTTGTCTAAGACCTTTCCTGGTTATATAATTATTGGATTGGAGTCATTAAATTAATATATAGTAGTCATTCAAATGGTATATTAGTAATTGAAGCTTGAAATTGCACAGTTATGCACATTGAACATACAAGGAATATAGCGAAGGAAAAATTATATACTATAACGAACAAAACTGCAGTTTTTTTTTGATAATTTTAGTCCAGCTAATTTGGGGCAATACATGCTGGTAAATGTATCCGTCCGTCTTAACGTCAGTCTGTATGTGTCTGGATTTACTCATCTCGAAAATAAGAAGCTTTGCTACAAAACTATCCAGCATGTTAGAAAAAAGATGGCATGTATGTGGTTCTTTGGGAACAGAATTCTACAGTTATGCATAACAAGTACGGGGTGAATGCCAAAGTCTCAATCTCGCAAGCTGAATTTACAAAATTCTCAAAACCAATAAAGCTTACGTGTTACACCACTAGCTGAGAAAATGCGTTTGCTGCTAGAAAATCCACAAATCAAAACTTACGAGGGAACATCTCCAATTGAAAAACGTATAGACTCAAATGCACTGCAAATGAGCTATCCCTACTTTTCTTATCAATTAGCCAAATGCAACTAGATGTGCAAATGGAGTTTTAAGAGCGGTGAAGGGGGTCCAGATTTCCAGTTTTTGAGAAATCACAAGTCCCATCAGTTACTTCTGTCATCTTGCCAACGAGACTTATTTTTGACCTCCTCTATCTCCCTTAAAACTCAAATTGTACCGGTAGTTCCATGGACAAAGTTTGTCAGGATGACGAGACTTTCAGACTAAGCTATCGCATGAGTCAATACAGATTTTTCGATCGGAGATGTTTACTCGTGAGTGGTTATTGGTTACAACCTTGCGGTTACGGACAAGTTAAGATGATATACAGACTGATGAGGTCAATTGCTACTCGATTGTAGGAAGAATTTATGAGGAGAATGGGACCTGGAGCAACGAATGACGGTTCACAGGGTTAAGAATATATGAGCCTTAGTTGTTTGAAAACTTAAAATTAACATGTATAAATGAGTTTTTAATACTGGTTCACAAATTACACTTGTGTCCCGAGTACAGTTCCATTGTAATCCCAGTATGATGTACGTACGCTTCTTGGACGGCGAATCTTATCTTGACGCTCCCACTGGGCCAAACATGCACTTCAGTAAAGACAGAAAATCTAGCATTAGTACATTTGAAACCAGATTCTCCATACATTTACTCCTGTTATGAAATGACTTCAATCGATTGGTAGCCAACCCATAAATTATTAGTACCGTGTCACTTTAACTATAAAGTTAATGAATAATACGTGAGCTTCAGAAAGAGTTTTGATAATTTCAGTCTAAAACTTACGTGGCAAAAAGACTCGTCTAGTGCGAAGAAACCTTTATTCAAACTACCTTCTATTCAAACTACCTTCTAGAAGGTAGTTTGAAGGTACCAGTAAACAGAAGGTATCAACCTATTTCTATATTTATATAACTCCGTGACACAAATTTTGGAATTACGTATCCGTTTTCCAACAGAATACAAGTGAAAATAATATATTTTTCGACCATAAAACAGCAGCAACTGGTAATAACCACAATGTTATTCGAAAGATATCCTCCTGGCCCTTGTGTTCCCTATTCCTAACCCTCCATGCAATCGAAAAATTGGATAAAATTTTTCTAATCCGGATAATCTAAACGGATGGACATCGCGAAACACACCAAAAACCCACCTTGCAGGCTTTACATTTAGTATTGCAATCGTACTCATAGCTCATAGCTTCTTCAGTACAACTGTACGAGCGTACGGTGCAGTGCTTGTTTTGTTTGATCTTTTCCTTTTCGATTGCTACTATATTGTTATATTGTTGTGATGTTGGCGTAATAGGCAAGATGATCTATACATGCCTGAGTCAAATGTTGTGTCAGCCGTTGCTGAGTAGTCGAGGAGTTACAAAGGATGAGTGTGTGCTTCAAGCTCCTCTGTCTCTTGTCTGTCGGTGTTAAGACGTTCAAAAGTTGCAATTGCCTTTGGCATCCCTAAAACAACAAGAATCGTCATTAGTCAACTCCAAATCTTTGTTAAGTATATTTTACGAAATATTTTTACTGGATATTAAGCATATTTGTTTCAAAACAGTATGGTTTTGCGGCCTTTCTTCCAAAATGTGTTCTTATACCATTGAAGTGAATACACAAAATCCTAACCAGAAGGACTGTCAATAATTCGTCTTTAGCATAATAATACTTTCTTCGCCCGGACTAAGCTGTTAACATGGCGTCGCTCGCGAGGCGCATCCTTTACAGGCAAGAATATAGCAAATGAAGTCCAAATATGTTAACTCTTAGTTACTTTTTAGCCGGGATTTTCTTGGATGCAATATTAATAAAATTTGAAGTCACGTCTGCCTTAGATAAATATAAATCAAAATTATGGCCTCAACGTCACAGATACCGCACTAAGTGGCCACTAGTGGAAGGATTACAAGGTCTGCAAGTTGGAAATTTGAACGAATATATTAAGCCATTTAGGCACTGCTTACTGAATATACAGATCTATCAAGGCATCCATCTAGAGGAATGGGATTTTCCGCTCTTTATTACACGATTTGATTCTGCAATATCGGAGACATGTACTGAGTATGTCTATATTCGTGGCAGTAGCTATCACGAATATTTCTACGGCAAAGTTCCGGATTTAACAAAATTGGACTGTAACTATACAAAAACAGCTCATAACTATTTTATTGCTGAAACAGTCTGGGCTGTGAAACTAAGATGGAATTGTTACGTTCAGTTTGACCTGTTTCTACCTGAATTGAATGAAGCTTTACATTTCTTCGTTTACGAAAAGGATATTAAAAATAATCATTTTTTTGAAATTAGATCCAGTGCGTTTTACAAGCGGAGAACAGGTAATAAAACACTTAAATGTTATCAAATAAATTTTAAGCGGTAAAAGTAACAGCTTATCTCAGAAATCCTTGAACCAGCGGCATCAATTCTTAGCTATTGAAACATAGAGAATTGGTTCAAAAAATGTCTTTGTTTCGAAAGTTTGAAATATATCGCCTAGCAATACACAAAACCATTCACTAAAAACGTCATGCCAAGCAGTCTATATAGCCCAGACCAATTGTGAAACATAAAAACGTGGGGGTAAACTATACGGTCATGGCTGTCTTCAAACGATCAATAAAACTAAGGAATAAAGCAAGAAAGCTAACCTTCTCGTGGTGTGTTTCTAATTCTTGATGGTATGAAAGCTATAACGTAACTTCAGAAAACGATATGAGCTTTGAGAATAACAGATTCTATTGCACTAGATTTGTATTAAAAGTCAGCTGTGACCCTATATTTGTACCCAAGCCCTTGAAAGTAAAAAAGCAAGTGACCACAACCAAAATACAAATCGAATTAAAATTTTTTTGCCTTTGCCTCTCTTTTCCAATTCAACACAAATGTATCGATCAAATTGAACTTCATGAAAATGATTGAACTAACTTAAAAACAACTGTCATAAGTATATAAATGCTAAGACAAAGGTGGCCGTGCTAAATCCCTATCTTAGTTTTTAAGCGCTTAGTAACATAATATCCTTTACCGGTGGGATAAAGAGGCCTGAATTTACGACGGAGATGCACCTTACGCGTGGTTACAAATATACAACCAATGGAGTGTAAACCGTCCACAATTTTAAAACATATTCCTTTGTATTTTCTATGCTTATTCAGATTCAAAGCTTTTAAGAAAGAAATTTACTTTAATTCCTCGCTTCCGAAAATCCGTCTTCTGACAAAAAATTTAAAAATCCCACGATCTTAGTACTTTCACGGTAGTCTCTCTGTGATCTGATTGTTACTAACCTTGCATGATATCGTTGCCAAATTTGCTTTTTTGAAATCCGTCACTGCAACTAATGCAATAATAAGTGACGAAGGTTTTTAGTGATTAAACTTAATTCTTTTCCCAATAAGGACCAATCATAATTGTTCTCCCCATCTATTAACTTACACTCCAAATCGGGGCACGGGCACAGAAGCTACCTGTACGCAAGGCACTCTTCGTGGAGTAACAATATTTATGTAATCCAACAAAAAAGTGTGCATGAAGTCATCACACCAATATGACTAGAAATGTGATAATAATGTAAAAGATTCCATGCTCGCAAGTATAAATTAGTCCCAAATCAGAAAAAGCAACCAAAATGTTGAATATGATATATGTGCAGCAAAAATGACTGTAAAGTTGCGTTCGAGATGGATTCGCAAGAAAATGTCTTTCGAAATTTGGCTGGCGTGGCTATCCAGCGTTCTATTGCAGAGCAAGGATTTCCTATTTATGTCCTTTGAATTATCTAGTGTGTAAAGGCGAAAAGGAATGTATAAAAATGTATCATTTTATCTGATCTGCCAACCATACTTATGCATTGATTCCGTCCGTATGTATTTACTTAGCAGGCTGGACTTTCACAACTGAAAGATCATCTTATCACATTTTGGTCCATCCTTCCAACGCAACCAGCGAGATGAGACAGCTTTGGAGCAACAAGGTCATAAACATACATTTTGGCGGTGATAACAACAGGATCCTGTTTCATATCAAGACGCAGAGTTTCAGCGAAGTCTTGCAAAATCAGCTTGCAATTCAAGAGATAAGAATTTTGCAAATATACCTCGTGTACCCATATTGCGCCGGAGCCTCCGGAGAAGTTTTAATTCCACTGGGCATAAACAAGTTGCATGATCAAGTACGGCACCTGATTAAATTTGAAAACTTTCTGCCTCTTTATGTGGACGCGCATGCGGCGACATCTACTGAATTTTTTCAATACAAATTTTCTTTAAGGAATCTCTTGTCTAAAAATAGGCTGGTAGCAATTGATAGGGGATTTGCTGAATTCGTTTTCACAAATAAATCATTTGAAAACATCAGGGGTGGATCTATGTCTTCGTTGTGTGCGAACTTAAAATGTTCCTTCTGTAAGGAGCCAGTGGTCTATCTCCCAGACATGTTAGGAAATTATAGGGCCCTGGGTCCATATCCCATGTTAAGATTGAGTACCATGTATCCACCTTTAGTTTTTGCTACGTGGACAGACGTGTATACCTTTCTTAGTTGTGGAAAAGTCAAAAATACCAGTATTACATTTGCTGGACTTTTTTCTGCGTTTGACTATATTTCGTGGATTATGATCGCCGCAGTCCTAATAGTGTGGCCCATAGCTCTTACGTGCATTGAAAACAAATTCAGGTTCGCCTCCATTATGAGAGACAGCGCAACTCTGCTGTTTGGCTGGTCTATGATGCTGGAACAGTCGCAATTACGATCCTCCAGCGGCAAAGCCAGAAACTGCTACTGTGCTTTTGCTTTACTAGCTATGCTCGTTATAACAAACTCCTACAAAGGGGATAACATTGAAGCACTTTCAAAATCTTTTGAAGTCGTTCCTGTCACTAACTTTGATCAACTACTAAACTTCAGCTACACTATATTAACCCCCGTGATACACGCCGTAGTCTATAGTTTTTTCCAATTTCCCACACTGATTGAAGGGACTTCAGACGGTCTCTATGACAATCGGATAAAGCAATTGATTCCGTTCGTGCAAACTCATTATCTCGCAGACGATATAGCGATGGATAAAACAAATATGACATACTGTGATATTGTAGATGTATGTGATGACGTTGCAATTTTAGGATATAGAAAGGGCTTGCTGCATTGCCTACAAAGGTTATTGCAACACAATCACACAAGAGGCCGGGCTTTTGTTGGCACGGAAGTTGTCAGCGTTAGGTCAGAAGGATGGGCGTTGTTAAGAATGATGAGCCCACGAATTGTTTCAAACATGTGGACGCTGTTGGAATCCGGAGTATACAATGAACTGGTCAACATTGATCACGAGGTGATCCAGCTTCCCTCTCGCATACCAACTCCTTTGTCAATGAACGGAAACATAATTACTCAATTTGTCTGTTTGGCAATAGGTGTCACACTTGCAACAATCGTATTTTGCGTTGAATATATACAGTTGATATTCTGTTACATTAGGAATACTACAATCTGCGTTTCCAAACATAAAATCATTCTAAGGTTTAAAAAAGAAATGAACATACTTTTTCGATCTATCTTGCTTTTAACATCTTCAAATAATAAGTATGTAAGAAGACTGTAAAGGTGAAGCAAGTTGACTGTATTACAAGTACATACGGTACTATGAACTAAAAAGATCATAATGAAAGATTAATTATGTTTTATCTGTATATAACGCAAGGTAGCTTTACATACTACAACATAAAGGGCATGGGTAGAATTTGTAGCGTCTTTAATAAAGTTTGCGATGCAGTTGTGACAGACTTTGGGTAATACTGAGAAGTTTCTTCGAGAAAATTTTGGTTTTGTTTGTCGTTCATTTCCGTGCGTTTGTAGCTAGATAATAAACCCAAAACCGGGAAGAAAATCTAGCGAACAAACATAGCTAGTATGCAGGTACAAGATGCTACGTTACGTCAAGGAGATTCAATTTTATGGGATACAGTTAGAACCCCGGTTGGTTTTAAGCGTGCAGGTCGACTTAATTAATTGCACTTTCACGTGAAAACCAAGAAAATTTCATATCAGAAAATACATTCAGAACTCAAATCAGGGTTCTTTAGATTCCATAGTCGCAAGGTTCATAGGTTCTAGGTTTCATCACTCTAATTTCATAGCCGATTGGTTTTGATAGGTGGATTTAGTATAGTATGCAAATTATGTCTCATCCTTATGCTCTTTGGACTAGAGATATTACAATAGAGCCACTATTTCTTCATCATTTATATCTTAGCCTTCAAACATAAACAATAGCCAAATTTTAAAAAACTACAAAGCGCCGTCCCTTATAATTTACGAAGGTACAATTGCTTCCAGCTGCATGTGACCACTTGAAAAATGCACCACTGGGAATATGAATTCTAACCCCATCCGCTTTTAAAACTTGAACTGATCTCAAACCCAATGTTTAAAACATTATTTGTTCCTGTGTTAAATTTAGACATCTGGTGACCGAAAACCAGTAAATTTGACATTTGTAGCTTGTTTCTTAAACAGGACCACATTTGTGGGAAAGCTGGCTATCAAAATTCAAGGTGGTTCAAACCCATGAATCGTTATCACCCTGTGTACAGTTACCGAAAATGAGGGTACTGGATGAACGAATTGTGAGAGTCAGGAGGCCACATGATCAAAAATCTCTATTGTCGAACATCACCAAATGTTCACATATTTCACACACAACAATCACTAAAACCTCACCTCTTGGCCGTTTTTAAAAGTCGTCCCAAGCGCTTTAATATCTAAGCTGTAGTGCGCGTTCAAGTGGTCAGAGTGCGGCCCTGTGAGGTTATTTTGAGAAGGAGAGAGAATTAATTCATGGAAAATTTTCAAAGTATTGTGTCGCTAAATGTACTTCATCCACTTGCAAAAAACTGTAAGCTTAGATGCAGCCAATAAAACCTTAGCATTTATTTCACCCGATCGTGGCAAATGTTTATTTTTTTCAAACTAATATCCTACAAGATATATCAGATTTAAGACCAACTTGTTAAAATCTCTACTCTCGTATTATGTGAGTGTGAAAGATTAATGTGTGACTGATTTATTCTGATGCCCGTAGTTTTAAATTCGTATGCAGCATTTTACGCTGCTTTCAACAATATAAAGCAATAGTTTTGTAATGTTTGAACCATAAGACATTGACTTGGAATAAAATGTTGTTCGCTTCCTTCGTATATATAAGATTTGAATGTTTTTCTATACCATTGTAACTAACACTTAGTGCGATGATGAATTATTATTCCCTATTTAGTTATTGCGAATTGAATTGCATGAGATTTTTACGTTTCAAATGGCTTTAATACAATTATTTATTTATGAGTAACGAAGATTTGAGTCTTGCAATGCTTTTTGATTTCTTCGTCACTTCTCCGGTTCATTTGTGTTCCTTAATCGGATATATATACCCGAGGTGACGGCCTCATTAGAGTTTCCACTACACCTTTTTGGCTAAAGTTAACACTTTACCAGAAGTTAAAAGTTTGTCTTCAAAATTAAAACCTTATTATAACTTCGTGCAACAAAGCGTATATTGTACTGCGTCTGCTATTTCACTTGTTTGTAAATCTACCTGACAGAAAAAATCAGACCAACAGATTTATGTAAGCCAGTTTCGTCATTTCCATTCTTTGCTATGGGAATGACGGCAGAGTTTAAGTTCGTGCCTAAAAAAGCCTTGTGATGGTGCAGCCGGGAGGGCGATGATGAGGGGAATCTGTGCCAGGAGTGGGAAACTCGGGCCACTTAAACCAGGAAAAAGTGTTCAAGTTTCTCTCCCCCCATCGACCTAAACACCCCAACTCCGACACCACCCACCCCTCCTCCTCCATCCAAAAGTCACTTACTGCTTGAGCTGCCTTGACGGCGGTCTGCTCCTGTTCCACCTGAGGAGGTCGTGGGTTGGACTCTCCTTCTTCCAACAAGAGTTCCTCCTCCTCCTCCATTGATAACTCTGTCACTTCTCCATCGCCAGCAAGGGAGAAAGATGACAGAGCTAAATTTAAGTTCTAATGTCGGGGAGGGTGTGGTAGCGGTCATGAAGGGGACGAAGACTGAGGAAACGGGTGGCGATGGGTGCGCTTGTTTGGGCCACTAAGTTTAGGCCACTAAAAAAGTGAGCCACGTTCGTCACTTCCCATTGACCTTCCCCTTCCTCCGACCCCTCCACTAACCACACCCACGTCTCGTCTTACCTCCGAGGGTCACTCACCGAATTAAGTCGACAGTCCCTCGTCAAAAACCCACAAAAACAACTTTTAATTTAAAAGTTCGAAGAGCAGCAGAAAACACGTCAACACTGTTCAAACTTCCCGGCCCTCAGTCTGGTTCTAAAGATACTTGGGAAGTTATAAAGGACGGTGGTCTTTGCCACTAACATCCTCAGAGACTACTCCAGTTCCTTGAAGGACTGAAACTCCGTATTCAACCGGAGATGCGGGTGGTCCATGAGGGGCTTCTTGCTGTAATAAATTCCACGCGTGCTTACGAACTGCTCATTTTTCTTCACCACAGAACAGCTTCTGCATCTTGGCGACACTGCCGAAAGACTGAAGAAGTTATTTTTGGATGCAATATGTTTCCTGGTTCAAACAGCTTTAGTGCCTGGTCATGGGATTCTGCTGTTCTGGATGGAACTACTTTCAACTGGTGAAGCTGAGGTTGATCAGAAAAAGTTGAACCGCAAGCCATGGGAATTCAGTCCTGTTCCTGCTTTGAATTTGTCCAGCAAATATGGAAAGGAGCAGAAGATTTAGCTTTGCACTTTCATACAAAGTCAAAATTTGCACGGAAATAATTTTAAAAGCGGCTGCCGGACTGATTTTGCTGATTCATGAAAGTACAACGTTGAATTTGGTTGTATATTTTATAGAATGACTAAGTAACTTATAAGACGAAAACGAACATTTTATGCGACTGAAGTCACTTAAATTGACTAAGGGATACATTCCCAACGGGATTTTAATATTTCAGGCTAGACTTTTAATCCCTTTGCACGAGTAAGCTTAACGTGATGAGGAAGGACTACTGAGTTACACAAAAATATCAAATGCCATATTTTACAACCTACTATCTTTATACTTTCGTATATTATTATTAAGTGGAAGGCTACAGTCACACGTCAATCCATTAATTAACGAATCTGAATTGAAGTGGAAGGCTACAATCGACAACATGACCTACCTCTCCCGCAGCTTATCCCTCAGCGACGTTTCGACTTGAGTTTCTTGTCGAATTCTTCCATCTTCTTGAGGACAGGGCCCACGACGGTACTTATTAAAACAGCTTTCAACAGCTTTGCTGGACTCCAAAGTTCCACTCGAATTCGACGGATCCGTCGAAGGTTTCATTGATGGGGTCAAGCTTGGCTGCTTTGAGGATAAAGTCGAATCCTTTTGCGCTGTCGCAGGGGAATCCGACCAAGTCTCAAGAGTACATCATTCCCAAGTTGTAGAGACCATGGGCCTCGTCCATCTCTGTGGCCTCCGAGAAGAATTCTTAAGCCTTCTTGTAGTCAACGTGAAAGGCGTCCCTCCCTTCCGCATAGCGCAGCCGCATTTCAACAAGTTGAAGGCCAGGCCTCGTTTTACGCGTCAGCAATTGAGATCTGTTTTCTATTTGGTTCGATTTGCCTATTTTGAAGTCACCGGCATTGAAATACTTGCCTTTTCCGATGTTGAAAGTATTCGTGGACATGCTGCAGAGGTGGAAAGCGTCGACTGTCGCCTTCGTTGAGTCTCCGTGACGAATAAAGATGCCCAGGTTCACTGCAATTTTGTCGAACTTCTGAAGCTTCTCGTAGGCATCTCCAAGTCGTGCGTAACCTCGAAACCAGTTCAGTTGAAGGGTAACACAACTTTGCCGTCGTCTTTTGCGGCTTTCCACTTTCCGAGTTCCAATTTGGCGGCAGATCGGTTGGAGAAGAGGACTCCCAGCAACTCAGGAGGAACGTCTTCGAGGAGAATTCCTTTGGAGAACTCCGCAGCAGCCTCAACAACCTGCAGGTTGGGGAACAACCCATTTCCAGCGGATCGGAATTCTTCGGCCTTTTGGGAGGACTCGTTGCTGAAGCTGTTGACAGAATTTTTTGTCGTGTTGGTTTCAATTTTCTTGGGTTTGTGGAGAAGGTCAGCGTTCATTCCCATATCAGGTGAGAATGGTGGAAGTTTCCTCCCAGAGAGTTTTGAAGGTGACATCGTCGACCTTTATCTGCGCAGCACTCGCCAACTCCTTCCTCGTCTTCTTTAAGATGTGGAAGTTTTCGGGGGTAATTCCGATGATTCTGACCGTAGGGAGGAGTTGCAGGAGCTGCTTTGGGGTCACACGAGGGAGACTTCCAATGATGTCCAACAGAAGTTCTCCTTGCTTCTCTGTTTTATGACCAGCCCATAACCTTAACCCTTTTAGTCTCTTACCTAAGTTAACTTATCTCGTATCTCATAAAATGACGCACAACTTAACACAATACAAAATTACCAGAGGATTTGACTCAATTTATTCAGACTACCAGTGTGGCTTAACACTCGAAATTTAGAATACTTCAGATTCCTTCCGGAGAGTCTTAGAGCAGTCTCCGCAAATCACATGACGCAGAGAGAGCGAAGAATTGTGGCGCAGACGCAGAAGATTCCCACGGACATGAACGCAGCTGAACAGCCTCTCCTTCCTCCTCGGCTGCCTTCACTTTTCTGGTCTCCTGAACCATCTCCTTCGGGTCCTGCAGGAGTTGGTCCAGCAGGAGGAGGGGGTCCTGCCGGAGGGGGTCCTGCCGGAGGGGGTCCTGCCGGAGGGGGTCCTGCCGGAGGAGGTCCTGCAGGTG
Source organism: Isotomurus maculatus (assembly GCA_034696585.1). NCBI lineage: Eukaryota > Metazoa > Arthropoda > Collembola > Entomobryomorpha > Isotomidae > Isotomurus > Isotomurus maculatus. The sequence continues at coordinate 761 of JAQGAC010001648.1, read as the reverse complement.
GGGTCACCATTTGCACATCTTTCGCTGCACGACACACATTCTCCTGGTCTTCTGTCATCTCCTGGGCACTCTCGCAGGCCTCGCAGATTTTATTCTGACACACCAAACCCTTCGTCATCGAACACAACTCCTTCCCATTTGACTTCGCACCCTTCGCTGTCTCCTCCACGACTTCCTTCGTCAAGTGATCCCTCATCAACTTTGGCAATGGAGTTACCAGCAGTCCTGCATATGCCAGTGATGCCTCCAGCCATGCTGGGCCGTTTGTACTCGAGTAATCGGTGGACTTCTCCCCAGCTTCCTTTCCCGAGTCGAGAGCCCACCACAAGGCATCTCTCATCGCAATCACTTCCTCTTCTGTGGCTACTTCATCCCGTGCTGCTTGGAGGGAGTCCTGAGACAACCAGCAGACACAAAAGAGCACCGCGAGCCACCAACTATAACGCACGAAGAATAGGAAACTCGTCTTGATTTGAACTTCCAGCCCCAAAAACCACCGTCTCCTTACCTCGTGTGGGTTGATGTACTCTAGAGCGTTGAACTGTGGCGAAGTCGACAAGGTTGCCCGTCGGATTGCCTGGAGAAGGGACAGTCGATTGTCGACGGGATTCAAGGAAAAGCTGGTGGTCTGCTTTTCTGCGGCAGTTGTTTGACGACGAAGGTTTGGGGTTAATGTTACAATCATCTAAGAAGAACCTTTTCCTGGTTTTTTCTCAATGATAGCAACTACCGCAATCTCATAACAACGGTAACTCACGGGT
>JAQGAC010001647.1:0-13030 GCA_034696585.1 Isotomurus maculatus | reverse complement strand
TATTTGACATTATTAAATTTGTATTGCTCATATGAACAATGTCTCCACTTTCTCAATTTCTCTTCATAAAAATTTCACTGAGCTCTCTAAGAAGGTAGAACAAATGAATTTCATTCTGACGACGAAGAGAAAGCTCATGTGGTCACACTGACACGAGGCACACAGTTCAACTCAATCAGCTAGAAACAGGGATGGTTGAGCTAGTTATCCCTCGATGAAGATTGTAGAATTTATTAATTAGTTTCATGAATAAGTAAATAAATCATGAGTAGAAGTAGAGGCGCCACATGAGAACGCAAGGAGGAAGGACAACAGTAGCGCGTCTAATAATAGACCTGTGTAGAAAGTTGCAACTCGGCCAATTATACAAGTTTTTTGTGGTAGAAGTTCCAATTTTCATTGTACATTCTTAATACACCCCACCTTTTCAATCAACCTTTCTCATGTATGGATACGGAAGGAAGAATGCTAACTTCATTGCGAGTAACGAGGAACGTAAAAGTTTGTATTCTTTAGTTGAGTAGTTTTTGGAGAGTATGAGATAATTGGGTTGATATTGAATAATAAGAAAGTTAATAATGAAAAGAGTAATCGAGCCAAGTTTTTTAAAGTAGAATGGTGCGGAGGCGAGGAATGGTAGGTACGTTGAGTTCTGGAGAAGGGTTATATTGGATTGGATTGGAGTGCGATGATCACGGAGAAAGGAAAGAAATAGCCAATCCATGTTTTATGAATGTCCCCTGCTAGTCTGCCTTGCTGAGTAGATGGAAAAGCGTTTTTAGCTAAAAATATTGTTTTGATGGAGGAGGATAATTCAGTTAGGAAGGTAGGAGAAAAGCATGAATGGATCCCCGCCGGTGAAAAGGTAGATGGGTATGCAAAGATAAGTTGTTCCGGAGCAGGACTTTATCTCCGGACCGTCGAAACGTGAATAGTTGATGATGCTCATGAAGGGTTTTTATAGCCTCCATAGGAGCATAACTTGGCATTCCTTTGAAAAGGATAACACCCTCATGGGTTCTTCCACGTTCATCTTCTTGGACCTTCCACACCGAAGAATGTACGAACACCGTGTCTCTCCGCCCAGAAAGACGCACACTGTTTTCCTTTTATGGTTTGTCTCTCGATGTTTTATTCAACACAATATTATCCTACAGGAGTAAGTAACCAAACCTCCGCAGATGCACTTTCTCGCGGATGTCCAACTTTCAATATTTGCTCAGACATCATCCAACGAGATACTTACATGAATTCTCGTGTAGTTGGAGGTGCACATATGTAGGCTGGGGGTGTGACGAGGTTGACATGTTCATGGACAACCACGAAGGATATACAGAGGTGTGTGTGTGCGGACGTATATATTTATGGATGGGGAGAGAACTGGGTCAGAGTGTAATTTGAGTGAAGAATGAGCTGTGAATAAAGCGACAGAGTGAGTGTATGTGTGTGTGTGTCTTTATGAGGGCAGCTGAGATAAATGAGATGTCGTCTCTCAAGAGCCATAAAAGTGAAGGTGGGGCGTAATATTAAGAGGAAGGACAATTTGTGCATAATATTTCATGAATCTTTTTTCTTTGTATGCAGCCGGAATTCTGTGGAGAAAGTGGGCAAGAGTTTGTGTGTCCCTTCAGACTTATCCTCGTGTATCACCACCACCACCAGCGTTCTCATCCGAAGACATCTTTATGAGGAGAAAAGACGGAGAGGGAGTGAGTTGGAAATCCGAAGGAACTATCGTCAAATGTGCCTGAAGGTTTGGTTTGAGTTGGATAAGAAGTGGAAACTTAGGAATCAGAGTTGAGATGGATGGATGGATTTTTCGGTTTTTCGTGTCGACTGTACTCTTCTCCGGGGCCGTGCTCCCTTCCCATTTGTTTGGAATTGGTGACACGCGTAAGCACTTACAAACTTTCACTATCATTACTGACATTTCGGTTTGCTGATTTTTCATAAATATTACTTCGTCTTCAACGACCATGCAAATTGTGGCGGAGGAGCTTTGCGTTCTCCTTCGGTAGAGAGTGTGGTGAAATTGGCATGTGGTAGAAGAACGTGTAACAACAGACGTGGAGGAATTGGGAGGGATTATTAATAAGGGAGTGCAGAAATGGAAAGGGATAATATGAGGATTCGCAGTGGGAATTAAGAAAGGTGACTTGGAGGTGGTGGTGAGGCAGGCGAGGAGGGAATGAATGAAGACGGGAAATCATTTCCTGTTTGAGTGTGGAGGTTGAGGTTAGGAAGGGAGCTGTCTCTCCTGATTTCTTGTGGCAATTTGTCACAAGAAAGAGAGGTGGCCCAGGAGTGATATGGCGTATTGAATGGGAGATTTGGAATCCGTACAAAAACCGCAGCTCTCCCAGCTAATTTCACAATGAAATTCCCTTCTGGCAGGTTTAATGAGATTTTGAAAATCTCAGCATATGCAAATAAGTTTCCCTGGCTGAATGCTAATGAGATACTTGCCTTTGTTTTCCACCCGAAATTCAAAAGTCTCGCACTACTGAGGAGCAGTAGTTATTGACTTGGTCATTACATCAGAACTTACTCGAAATGGAAACGATTGGATTTAATGTTCATAGTTCAACTTTCCCCATTGCTTGAACTTCCCAGATTTAGTTGTTCTAGATGCTCTCTCCACCATTTGAATGGTAGTTGGCTCGGCTCTCTTGCTTGAAATCGCATGCAATAATAGATCGAGATGTAATAAGGTGTATAATACTGAAAGATTAGTAGAGAGAGACAGAAAGGAAGAAACAAGTCTGTCTACCTTCGAATGGAATTCCATTCGAATTCCCGAAGAGACCTCCATCGAATCCCATCAAATATCGTTTTCTTCGGACGAGAAATCTCTCATTCCTGGCTAATAGCTCTACAGATGGATGTTCTCTGTCGAGAAATACATTCTTGTACATTCATACATTCACACTACTCTAAGACTTTCTCCCGGCAACTGCCAGCCACTCCTATCTCTCTAGAGACGTGCTACTTTACTCCCACTAAAGAACAACCTTCCCATTGAAATGTATTCAACTGAATGTTAACTTTTTCCCGACTCTGGCACTTTTCCTCTCCTACTTTCCTCTCTCACTTCAAACACACTGAATTTTCCTTGTTTGAAATCCTCGATTTTGATTGAGCAAACGTATCCATTCGTGCTACAAAACTTGTGTCGGAATCCTGAGCATAATACTCACTCACTCACTCACAGTGAGGAGTCAATTCAGTCCGCGGTTCTGCATGTAGCTTATGTTTTCTTGGCGGAGAAAGTCCATAAACAAAACTTGGTATTCCTCGTGACGTGACATGGTAAACTAGATCTACTAAACTGATGGATGATTCGAGGATATAACAAAATGAGACTCCCTTCGCTTCGCTGGAACTTTTCACTGAAGAGGATGAGATAAGTCCATCGTGTGGAGGCAGTGGTGGTGAAAGTTAACTCCTTCGCATCTGATGTGTGTGTGTGCAGTTTATTTTGCAAAAAGCTAACTCACTGAGCTGAGCGATTCGTAGAACATGCAAAGAAGGGAATTCAATTTCACTTTGGGGGAAAGTAGTCTGGAGTGTAGAGTAGCATCCGAGTACGGAGACTCCGTTTTACTTTCTTCGTTGTGGAACCATCCAGCCTTTCTTATCTGTGACGTGTAGTAGTTTAGCTCTCGGTCGGATCTTCTTCTCGACGGCGGCCTATTGTTCATCATGACAATCATTCCCTACGGCACGGTCTGTACCTTTCATCCAACTACTTCTCACCACCCACCCTTCATCATCATCATGAATGCTCTCTTGTTGTTCTAGCGGATATTACACTCCTCCTGGACTACAATAAAAGCTTAGCTCCAGATTCACTAATGCTCTTTGAAAAATTAAACTCGTCTAGCAAAACCTTTTTATCTGTTTGTGCTCCCTTCTGTTGATTGCGTTTTTTGACCTCCTTTAGAATTAACAGAGGCAGAGTAAAACATGAGATTAGTACTTCTGCTCCTTCCAGCCTTACTTAATCCTAACAGAGTCTTTATACTTCTTTTTGCATATCCCCCTTGTACAATTAAATTATTAGGGGCAACCATTAGCCACACCGGGTCCTTTTTGTGTTTCTCAACTTTTTGTATGAGATGTTATGTTGCAGTCTCGTAGAATTGCAGACGCACTGGTAGCAATTCTTGCAGGAGAGAGTTCGACATGTTCCGAGTAAAAAATAGTGGGTGGGTTGGCGTTTGATTAAGCGGATTTAGTAAGTTCGGGAGAACAATAAATTTTATCTATTTTGACTAGTTGAGTAAACTTCAAAGGAAGGAAAGAAGAGAGAAAGTCTTTATTTATTTAGACTGGGTGCTAAATAAAATGCTTGACAAAGTTCTTTCCAAAAACTAATGAAGGAAGTCTGAGGAAGGTAGGCGAAGAAGATGGATTAGGTGGCTTTGTGGGTGAAAGTTAAAATGACTCGAGGTACATTAGGAAAGGTGTTGGAAGGAGAAATAGATTTACGTTCGCACACAAACCGATTGGCGATGGGCAAATAGAAGAGAGGTGATTTACTCTGAAACTGAATTTGTTCATAGTTAAGCCTACCATCACACCTTTTCCCTTAACTAACCGATTGGTGGCGATGACCATGGAGAGAGAGAGAGAGAGTAAGTCGTCGGAGAAAGTGGTTGAGATTAGAAGACGTAGCTACTAAAGCCGCGCGATATCTGTTTGCTTAAAGCTTTAAGGAGAAGGAAATTAGCAGTGAAAGAAGGAGAGATTCTTTGAGTCTGCAAAGAAAAACTTTTGTCAGTGACGGATTGGGAGTGGAAGTAGAAAAACGGTCTTCATCTCAAAAGAATTGGGAGAGAACCGCAGTAGCAAGTCACAATTCTCAAAATAAGCATTTCTCTCTTTGGGTCAAATTGGACCGCACCACACCAACAGGAATGTATGAAATAAGCCTTTCTATTGTGTGAACAAAGACCTTCGCAGCATTCCTTCTTCTCATTTCTCTTTGCTTTCTTTCCCTCTTCTGCAAAAATAAATTAACAAACCAATTCACGCTATGAAAGAAATAAAATAGGGCACCATGCGCTCCCGGCAATTCACTCCACTAACTACCAACCAAGTCATTAGAATCAGTTCTTTTCGCAAAAAGTCTTATCGCCTGGTTAATTCATTGAGTTCGTTGAGCCTCTTAGGTGTCCGTGCACAAAAAGATAAAAGTTTCTTATCGAATGCTGTCATTAAGGGTCTTTCCTTCACACGTTCATCTGTACTTACTTACGTTAGTATCGCAGCTCTAAGATCCTCTTACACTCAGTGTTCGTCACTCTTGCGTACATAAGTAATTAAAACCTTTACCAACTGAATCCTTTTATGACTTACTTTCAGTAACACTAGTTTTTAAAACTTTCTGCTTCCGAAGCCGAAAACAATAATTGATTTTTTGAGGATGAATTTGTGGTGAACCTACACTTTCCAAACAAAAGTTTGCACAAACTACACAATTTAGAAACAGAGAAAGTCGTGCAATAAATAAGCGTGAAGAAGGAGGTAACCAGAAACTTTGTTTCCTCCTTTTCCTTAATTAAGAAAACCATAAAACTACACGCAAAATTTTGGTTTACCTCTTGTTCGCACTGAAAACTCTCTGAGGTCGATGAGAAATATCGTAGTGGGTTACACACAATCCATGTTTGCCTAAGTTCTATTTATAAATGACTCGAAAGTTAATTGATCGTTTCTAACATGAATTTCGGAGTAACAGATCTCATCACGGAAAATAACCTTGACTCAGTTGGTAAATGTTAAATTGGAAGATTATACGATTGAGTTTCGATAATTTTTGCAAGTACTTACAGTCAGAGTTAAAAGTAGACTACCTCTGTAAGTACATTTAACATAAACCCATGCGCTCACGACTCGAGGAATGCATGGAACGTGAGACATTTTTAGAATTTCACAAAGCGAAGGCAAGGGCTGTTGTGTCAGCTATATAATTGATTGGCATGTGAAGTGCGAATCCCGGGCATTATTTGCATTGTGTAGTTAACGGACTGGTATTTCTCAATCGCACAATTTGAAACGCACTACATTGTACACTTGATGGACAGCAAGGATACGGCAATTGTTACTGTTTACAACTCTACTACTATGTTCCCTATTCCCACGGGCAAAGTATGTTGATCGATCACACAGTGTCCAACTTGTCATCATCAAGCATGACATCGTAATTATAGCTCAAAATAATTCAAATAATGTACTTTGTGCAGGTAAAGTGTATCAGAAAGCCATAATTTTTGTTAATGCGTGACAAAACATCGAGTTTCTTAATGTTCTTATTACATTTAACTGTATGGAATGATTTATGTTGGGGGAGAGTGGCTGAGTGAGTTTATAAATGAAACATAATAATAATATTAGATCATTCGGTCTCCCCTGAATAAATGCATCAATGGATGTGTGGTAGTCACATATGGATTCTTATTTTAATGAAGCAGTGACGTGCCACGGGTCAATTAGGCCCCACAGCCAAATTACTCCGAGGGTAGTTTCATATTGAGGGATTAGGGGAATCGAATTTTCACTTGAAATTGACATTCAGTAAAAGAAGAAGGATGTGCAGCAGAAAGGAAAGTACACAAATATTACCCTCAAAGAAAATCGTAAATTACTTAATACAGCCCACAGGGTCTGAGCGCGTCAAATTCAGGGGAATATTTAATAATTTCGCAGGTTGGTACACAACACACACACACAGAGAGAGGAAAGGTTATTGTCTGAGGGATTAAAAAGCACTTTATCCAGGAATATATCTCATTGCTCGCTCGTACTTTATTCATGCTGCCTTATCTGAGAGCTTAATTCCATCCAAGTGTGCTTTAAACTTGAAAGAAGGAGAAGAATGCAGTTGGGGATGTGTAATTCAAGTAGGAATTTAGGTGGATGACGGATTGTTGATTACTTTTATATGCCCGAGTAGAACTTGATTGTGGTGGAATAAACTTTATAGTGCAATGCAGAGGCGATGTAATGTCCAGAGTCCTGACACGCAATTAGAGAAAAGTTTCATGAAATTGTAGGAGAGCTAGCAGCAGTAGAGCTGGAGAAAGTAATTTCTACTTGGAAATCCACCACAAACTTTATCCACCCATGTTTCCCTTTTCATGGGCCTTGCACATTAGTGAGCACTTTGTACGACCATCAGACATCCAAATGTTCATTTGATTCAATCGATCACAAATTAAGCCGTAAACGTGGAAGAAGAAGCGGATGAAAGGTGAGGGAGGGAGAGTGAAGGAAATGATCCCATGATGAACCTTCTCCCTTGGGGACGACTCCACCTCACCACGTCCATCTACAGAAGAGAGGAGGTCGTCTCGCTTCCCAAGAAAACTTTATTGCTTCCTCCAATTGCAAAGGACTCTATGAAGAAAGGGCAATATAACCAGGCTTATCGTGCATTCCTCACTAAACAATAAAATGTCCCCTGGCTCTCCCACCTCTGCCTAACTATCCAGCAATGATCTTTCATTTCACTTAAACCTTCCTATTGACCCGTACGGCCCAACACATAAAATGCAAGAGTATAAACGTGTGGCATAAACAACATGTTTTTGTTTTCTTTTTTCTCTGGAAATTTTACATTAGCTGTCCACAAATAAGTATCACACACTTAGGATAGTCAGGGTGACGTGGATGAACATAGAAAGTAAGGAAGTTGGTGGTTGGCAGTGCGAAGATTTAGGCAGTCTGGAGTCCAGTAATGAAAACTTGGCGTAAAGAAGCACATTAGGGGTAGTCAAGTACCTGAATGTGAAATGAAGGGAGTTCTGCTTGTTCTCCCCATCTTTCAAATTTGTCTTGGCTAAGCTGCTGCTGCTGGCCTAAGTAAGACGAGCACATCATCATGTAGGGGGATAAGAACAGAGAAAAGTCGCTTCACCCATCAGATGCTTCCAAATGACACAACTCTTTCAAGTACGGTGATTTGAGAGGATTCGATCACGACCAAATCTGATGTCCCATTAAGCCCTTCTCTCTCTCTCTTTCTCCCCTTCCCTATTTCTTATAATTATAATCGATTAAGCTAATGAACATTTAGGAAATTGTAAAGATCTACTCAACCTCTAACCTGGCAAGCCACGTAGACTTATCCATCATTCTCATTTTTGTGTAAATGACTTTCATAATAAAAGCTGATTTTCCCATCTCAAACACTTTTAGTATTTCATGAAGTAACTTTCCAGCAATAAAATCTTTCCCTTTCATTGATGCGGCGTAACGGCATCCAGGCTCATTCATCGATGCAGTTAGGCGACGATTGATGTCATGTTTAACGATAACGAGGAAGTAGTCAAGTTTTAGAAGCGAGACTCCCAAAGACGGTTCACACCGCCGCGAGGAGCACCACCACCACGCTTAACTTTATAAATTATGAAAGAGAAAAACTTCCGGGGAATGATTCATCATTATGTAGAAAGAGTTAAACTAATAGACTCTTTCGAGATTCCATTATTATTGCTTTTGTGCTTGAGTCGCTGTAATGAGAATTTATTGGAGAAATTTCTTGGACGAACTCGTTCAACCGAATTACTCTTTGTTATTAAGAGGATTGCCGGCCATTGCAATGTATACGCAGGCTGCTTTCACTTACACACGCTGGCCTCATACGTGATAAACAAGATTTTTACGTAAGGGGAGGCAAGAAAAATTGATTAGACTAATGACTGGGAGGACATTATTGTGTAGTGGTGCTGAGGAGACAATAATTGATCTGATAAGAAGAGGCGTTGAGAATTTATGTGAGGGAGTGTGGAACATCTGTACTCACTACTGGTGGTGAAAGTAGAGACCCTTCTTCCTCCGGTTATGTGTTCACGAATCTTTGGAGGCAGCCCAAGGAAGCTGAGACTACACTTGTTTTGCATGTGTTCTGATAAGAGTAGGAAATTTTGGACAAGTTCCATTCGAGTGGAGGAACCACAAGAATCCAGCCAAAGTGCGGTGCGATGATGAGATTACCACACTAAAGAGCCCGGCTTTACTTGTATGTAATTTACGTTGGGCAACCCTGAACCGTAAGATTTAAAGGGCTCAAGTTTATCACATTAAAAGAGAAGAGACGGTGTGCATTCATATTTAGTAAATGAGAAGCATATGCCGGGGAGTCTCGTCTTCTTCTTAAACTTTAAGCCTCTTCTACAATTAACAAGGAAAGTTTGGAATGGGAAGTGTGCAATTTTATAATACCATAACCATTTAAGTTATTGAACTCTTGGAAAATTATTATTATTATTGCACGGAACGAGGACGTAGTTTGTGCAAGAAAGAATAAGTACCTGAGGAGGACTTATTGTTATTTGGACGAGCTACTTTCATACAGATTTGCTCTGAACAAGAGTAAGCAATAAAAGTAATAACTGTAATGACTCCAACCGAGCAAATAATAATTCTCCACTCCGAGAAACAGTTCAACGATTGTGTTTTGACAAAGTTGTGTATTTATTTCTGGCAGTAACAGACGGCCGAGTATTTTACTGTCGAAGTATTCTCATAAACTTTCAAGTTGGAAGTGTTTTATACTCTCTCGCTCTTTACTATTGTATTGATGCTTCATTTCGTTCTTCCTACAAGTTTGATCCCGATGTTCAGGCAGATGTCAAAAGGATTTTAAAATTACTCAGATTATCTTCAAGGAATAAATCCGGCTGACTTGGATGAAAACGCCAGTATGAAAATGGATTTGAATCAATTTCATTAATTTGAGTTATGAAGTAGAGAGAGTATAATGAAAGTATGAAACCACACAAGCGAGACTGGGAAAGATTTCGTAGCTCGAGGTTGTAATTTCACTGGCTGGTCGGCTGGTTTGGTAGAGAGAGCGAGAGACACCCTCGTCCACCACGGGCGTCTAGTAGTGGAGCAGAAGTAGCAGTAGCAGTTTTAATAAATCTTTCAAATGTAAGAAGGGAGAGGAGAAGTAAGGGAAAATTATTTATCGAAAACATGCACAGAGAAATGAGAACAAAAAGCCCCTTTGCTATTCTCTCTTTGGATTAATGAGATAGTCATCATCATCGCCGTCGTTCTTATCAATGAGTCTCCCAATGGCTATGGTTATTATGATAGAGTAAGTAAGCAGAAGAATCGGCAGCATAAGTCTTCTCAGGGATGTCTTAAATTGATTTACATGGGCCAGCGGTGAAAGTCGCTTTGTTCTATTCAATAGTAGTCATTTATTCGAATGGGCTGTGTGTATATCCATCCGTGGACTTGGAGATTAGTAATCTTGAGCTTTGTGAAGATTCCTGGGGAAGCGATACGTCAAGTCAAAAGTTGGGAGTTATTAGTTTGTGTTGGACTTGTAGGTTAGACTGTTAGACGGAGCAGTGGTAGCGACTCTTCTGAGTAGAAAGAGGGAAAGGAAGTTGTCTGGGAGGATCATCATTCATTCATTTCATAAAGTTATATGGGCTTGTCAGCCTTTTACACTCGCATTTTAATTTATGGGGAGGCTACAACAAGAAGAACGCGTTTTCCCTAGGGAAGATATTATTACTGTAATGATGATTATAATATTAATGTAGATAGACAGCCTATGTCATGTACTTAGCTCGTTGTTGTATGCATTATGCATAGTGTGAACCACACACGTTGGTTCGTTCGTAGAGACATTGTATGCAGTTAATTTGGTGATCTCCTTTTCCTCACACTGTCAACATGCTTAATATGAGTCATTAATAAAGTCACTTTCACTGTCGTTACTCGTACTCCGGGTCGACTGGTTGTTGTACATGTCTCTAATAATTGGACTGTGGGTTTGGTGATAGATTTGTGTTCGACACCCTTGGGACTTCACAACCAAGAGATTCCCGATTCTGCCTTGTCAGCCAGCTCCTTTTACGTCAACTCTGTCGGACCGCAGACGGCCAGGTGAGTTCCCTTTACAAGGTCTATCAAAATGCTTCTCGCGTGACAATCATAGCGCACAACCTTCCGTCCCAACCCCCAACCACTCCGGCTTAGTAGGCTACGGTAAGGCCCCATGATAAATGTCCACATGTACTGCGAGCTAAGGACAAATATTCAACGAAAGAAAGCTTAGAATTTTATGACAAGTCGTAAACTTTTCAGAGGATGCATAATAATATTTTCATCATATAGACATACGTGTTTTTGCTTAGAGTAGTAAATTTTTTTCCAACTACCCTTATCGTATTCATTCTCACAAAACATGAACTACCTAACATATTACATCAACTTGGCTGAGTCCTTTCATTCGCTTTACGTGAAATATGTCCTCACTCTTTTCGTTGTTACACCATCTTATTCAATATTCCGACTACACATAAACTTCCCATTACGCTTGCACTACCACACTAGGTTTGTCAGATTCCTACTCACTTTATTGCCGCTACTTCAACCAACTATATATGCATTACTGAAGGTACGTATGGTCTACCAAAATTATTTCCTTCTTCACTTGGGCTCAAGGAAATGCAAGGAAGTTCAAGTAGAGAGCTGCTGTTAGTTTAAGTAGGATTCATTCACTTCAGCCTTTAATGTCCTCGGTATCGTTTTATTTTCCACAAAATCTATTTTAGACTGCGATTTATACTCCTGATGCAATAGTGTTGGTCTCGGGTTGCGAAGTGCAGAAAATACTGTAGGAGAGTAAGTGAAAGCAAAGCCTCGAATTTCTAGTAGGCTAGTATTTAAGTACTTCTCAAGTTAGTAAGGAGCAGGAGCAAGCAATTAGTAAAAGTGGGAAGGGAAAGAGAAAAATGTGGAGCTCGAAATCAAGTTCTTTTAATAACAAGGTGCTCGTTTGACCCAAGTGTAGTGTGACATATGATTATTATGGGTAAAAGGAAGTTGAGGAGAGAAATATGAGTGGGTGGGTATCGAAGAAAGCACTACGTTTTAATAATTATCTGATTATTCGCTCTTATCGCAAATCTCCTCAGCACACTTCCTCTTTGGCACCCTGTGACTTTCCCCACGAAACAAGAGTCGCGCACAGGAAATAAGCTCTAGAGAAAATGCAAAGTTCATGCTACCAGAAAAGAAGAAATGAACGAAATGCACAAGGCGCAACCCACCTTCTGTGCCTGCTAAGCTTCTAACTTTTGGGAAAGCGAATGCAATCAAATAATTTTACTGCCCATAATCTCTCAAAATCGAAGGCTACTTTTTTCTTCTGAAGTTTACGTATTGAGGAATAGTTTTACAGCAGAAATTCAAGATTTGTGAGAACCGATCTCTCATAAAATGTAAAGTAGAGGTATAAAAGCTTAACATCATCTGAGCTAAGTGTACAATCGGGGAATGTCATGCTGTGTCCGCGTATGAGAGTGAAGCAGTAAAATCGTAAGTCATTTGTACCGAAGGGAAATTAGTTCTTCAGTTATGACTGGAGAAAGCAAATGTGTTTGGAAGGACTGGAGGAAATGACTTACTGGAGGAATGAGTGTTGGTAATGATTGGAGTAGACAAAGTGAGTGAGAGTCACCCTGGAAGTTTTGTATGAGGGGAAAGGTGAAATGAGTTCTTGAGCCGCAGCACGCAATATCCGATGTGTATATCCTACGTTTGCTGTTTGCGAGATATCTTCTCTCACCTCTTTGCACCACCACATCTACTGGGTTAGCTGTGGGATGTATTTACACTAGTCACAGTATCATGCCAACCTCAGGATGATATCCCTTAGAGAGATCTGCCACGCTAAATTGCCACGAGTAGGCTTAGTAGTCCAAATCTTTCCACACGGAGTCGATGTCGTGCTGCTGGGATGACAGAAAGTAATTTCACTCCTCACTCTCGTAACCTAAGAACTCATTTTCTCTGCGGGTTATCCACATTTGAATCTCTAAATGTGCGAATCAGGATCATGATTACTCACGGACATTTCTTTCCTGTGATTTCCTCCAAATAAACACCCTGCCAGTGAGTTGCTTATCCTCAAAAAGGAGTTAGTGTAAACGACTTTATTTAAATTCACTCACACTGTCACACCTACTTGAATGACACTTGTGGCAAAACTTCGTAAAGA
>JAQGAC010001646.1:0-13031 GCA_034696585.1 Isotomurus maculatus | reverse complement strand
ACTGCGCTCCATGTTAAACTTGATTGATATTCCCCACTAACTGGTCCAACTACGTCCAACATGGACACTATGACACACAACACACACACACAAACACGCAGTGGATGACTCATCGGAAAGAAATGTTGTTGACAGGCCAAGCACAACACGTGAATAATAGTACATCGCACATAAACAGAATGTTTTTGTGGGGACAGTGGGGGTGTGTCTGCTTACCTCATATTTGAGTCCATTGAGCCGAAGGAAGCTCTCCACCTTGAGACAATAGGGCGAGAGCGACGGGAGGACGGGGGTGCGGCAGAATTGGTACAAGTACACCGTGTCCTTCTCGAAGTCTGGTTTATGGACGCGCGGCGCGGGCGGCGGCGGTGGCGCGGCGCTCTCCTCCTTCTTCGCCTCGTCTTCCTTTCCCTTCTCCTCCGTCGCCGGGGGTGCGGCGTCCTTCTTCACTTCCTCCTCGACTTTCTTCCCCTCCTCCTCAATCACCACTTGCTTATCCACCTCTCCCGACATCCTTCTCACTCCTGCAAATCACAAACACACCCAAACTCCACTTCAAAACTCCGTCAACTCCAAAAACCCAAGAAATCTAGTGTCGTCACTCTCTTGTGTCAAAATGACAGTCAATGACACTCTCTCATACAACACAAGCGGAGTAGAGAGAATGACAGAACGAGCGGCATAAAAGCCGACACCGGGGAATCCCAAACCCACCCCACGTGAGTGGGAGGACCCGGTGTTTCGTTCTGCGGGGGCAGTGGGGCTCCTGGGGGTGTGGTTGCTTACCTTGTTAGCTCGAGTGTGTGTATAAGTGTGGAACGTTGGCTGTTGTGAGGAGTGTTGTAGTGTTGGTTGGGTTGTTGTTGAGGGAAGCAGTGACACTTGGCGAGTGGAGATGCTTTAGGCAGGCAGGAAGCGTTGGTAGTGAGTAGCCATGCGTGGCGAGGGAACAGCCAAGCCCTTTGGACGCCACGAGCTTTGTCATGAGCTGCTCAGCCTCCCTTCGACCACCACCACCACCGCCACCACCACCGCCACCCTCCCTCCCTTCTTCCTTCCCTCTACAGACACACCCTCACACTACTCCCTTCACCTTCCTCCACCGGGTCGCTCGCCACTCTCCCCAGGGAAAGCAACACTCCTTCTTAGGCATCCTCCGGTTTCTACCCGCTTTCTTCCATTCACTCCACCTCCCCCTGCTTCAAGCCACATTCATTAGTATTAGCCATACACTAATAAACTTAGTCTATGATTACCAGGAGAAACTGCTTTCACTTAATACAAAAGCAGTTCCCAGGTGGGTGGACATTGCATTGCATGTGTGAGGTTGCAGTTCAATCCGGAGTGTAATGTAATATGCTCCAATTGCACGGGAAGGTATTATTAAGGCGACAGAAAGCAATTCCATATTGAATGAATGGCAGCCAGGGAAAAGACGGATTAGAGGGACGTAGAATGTATAGAAGTTGAACTGATACATGTAATACTTCTAGGAACTACTGCGTATCAACGTAATATGCTTAAGTAAGCTCAGAATCTTAGAAAGGATCATTCTTCTGCATGAGAAGACTTTAAGAAGTAGAACATATGGAAGTATTGAACATGTGAATGGGGAGTGTCGGAGTATGCAAGTACAAGAAGAAGAAGAAGAGGTAATCGGTGGCAGGGAGGCATGTTGAGACGACGACAGAATGTAATAATGTGATTTCATGAAGGCTGGTGTAACAATAAAGTAGATCAAATGGTGGAAGTGGATTGGCAGGGGGAGTGGGGCAAGGTGAGCCATTAAAGTGAAAGCACGGTAAATGAGTCCGTGGTGGTTTGTACGGTGGTTGTCGATTCCTCAATTCCAATTCAATGCTTCACTTGTGTTCTAATTCTCTGCCAGTCTGTGACTCAATTTAACACACACCAATGACTAATCCTTGTTGAGCTATGGCTGTGTGTCGTGTGCTCAATTTTTAATGCTTCGTTTCAAAACAATATGCGCATTTCGTTTTAGATACTCTATTATTCTATTGTGTTACACCGTGTACGTCAAACCTTCGAGGTTTTAAAGTTTGATGTGTAAGTAGCTGAAGTTGAACTTTCTATTCACTAGAAGAGAGAGAAAGATTCTTTAAGAGCTGTCTACTTCTACCAAACCATCTGCGTGCGATTTCTTTGCTTATTCATGTTTCGACGAACACGGAATACAGAGATAAATTTAATGTGAAATAAACTGCTTGAATGATGGGCAGTAAAAAGTAAAAGTGCGATTTTGCTGAGGTTTTTCATGACTAAAGGTTCTCTGTATCCACATAGATAAATAAAAGCTTGTTTGTGAAGTGAAAGCACATATCACTCTCTCTGATTTCTCATGTTGAAGATATCCCAACTTTCACTACATTTATCTCCGATTTTCCTCCTCTTTTGTGCATTCATTATAAGTTCATCTGCCATTTCCATTCTATAAGGCTTTATGCTTAAAGCATATTCATTCATTCCAGCTTGTTTGCTAGCAAAATATTGCCTAATTAAGTTTGAATAAGAGAGACGGGCACAATCTACAACAGAGTAACTGAGAGTGTAGAAAGAAAGCAGCGCAGCACGCAATTATACTTATGTGTAGTCAGAAGTAAGCAAGCAATAACCATAATACGCCATATGCCTCAACTCTTGACGATTATTATTCCTCGGCAGAGTATAAAGCAACGCTTTAATTGTTATTTGTCTTGTCTAAAATTCTTTTGTTCCAGAGCTTTTGTTCCATAAACCTATGCTTTGTATGTGTGTGTGTATGTTTAACTTTCAGAACACAAATTGTTATTCGGCACATCAAAGTTCTCGTATTCTTTTTCTCTACCCATCAGAAGCACCAACCAGCACACAACTTTCGTTGTTGGTGGTGGTGGGTAGGCAAACTTTCTCCGTAGTAGGAAACCAACTCACTTAAAGTGTATCACCCATCCATATTGGAAGGAAACATGTGGTGGTGTGTGATTAAATCAACACATCATTTTGGTCTGGAAATGTGCAATGTTTGTGTAGGATGAATATGTGTTGTTTGTCATGAGAAATTAATTTGTGTTCAGAGTGAGGGACAAAACCGCTTGATTGACATTCATTCATGCATAATTGAATTGAGTATAATGAATTGTCTGAAGTGAAAGGAGGGCGGATGGGCTCTCTCTCTCTCATTACTATTGCACTCATCAGCGCGTAGATGTAGCCAATCGGGGAAAGGTGGGCCACAGGGACAAGAAGAAATGATGATCGTTTATTAAAGGGGAAATTCAGTTAGAGTCCACCATTGGCCTTTCGGAGTGGCCAGGTTAGCCTTTGCTTTTTCATCTCACAGTTCACAGTTAGTTCTCCGTGGGTTAATGTGTTTGAGACAAGGAAGGAGGGAGGAAAATCGATATTGATGTGTAGGCCGGGCTCAGCCGCAACGACAGACAGATCGAAACTCAAGATCTCCGAAACTGTAAACTCGGATCTTTTACTTTCTCCACACGGTGGTGTACGAGCGGTGCACCTCTCATATGTCCTACACTCTTCCACATCTTCCTACAAGAAGATACATTCGAAATGACAGAAAAGTAGTAGACAGGTAGGGAATGACTTAGTATCTCTCCTTTCACATTTAGTCACGACACGGATACCTTCTTCTTTCCCTTCATTAGAACTCGCCACCTTCCTCAGTCATCATCATACATTTTTCACTCGACGTGTCTTTAATTCCTCTCTACTTTCACCAGCTTCATTAACATTTTACTCGCACACTCCGCAACCAGTTCCACCCCATTTGCAATGAAAATATTCAATTTCCGTAAGCATCTTACGTCTTATAAGATCAATTCCAGTGTCAACTTCTTACATTGTTTTTCTGTACTTCAGACTTTCCCCGTCGTTGCACACGAACTAGTCTTCTTCTACTACGCCTCCCCTAAACCTATATTTACCTAATGTACACACCAGCACTGACGGAACAATTCACACAGGGTATAAAACAGAATCTAATATATCTCCTACTATTTGGACTGAACGATTTGAAGCGAGTGATAATCATATCAAAGGAAGAGCTATACAGTGATCCAGAATTTGAGAAGATGGAACATGAACAACTCATCGTAAAGTGTTTAATACTATCATCAACTTAGTTTTACTAGTTCCTTCCAGAGTTTTACTGCTACTTGTACCACCTGCAATATTTTAAACCTCCATAAAGTTGAAAGTAAATATTATATCCTTAGTATCTTTGTTGCTCCCGTGATTAATTCTGCAGTGAATTTGTCGTTATGAGCTTTCCTGTAGAAAAATCTTGTGCTAAAGTGACTAGCGAGTTAGAAAAAATTCAGATAGATTCTAGAAACGACATAACCAATATCATTAACAACACACATAATAGCCTTGCAACATCGGATAAAGACGCAGCAACTGCTGCTTCGCCACAGCAGCCTCATGACATAATCAATTCCAATCAGATTGACGACACGAAGAATCTTCCCCCCGGGTCAAGCATTACCAGGTCAGGTGAAAGCTCGTACTTTGACGTGTGTTAGGCATAAGTGGCTTACAAAGCTGGCATCCTCAAATCTCCAATCCCATTTCCTCTTCAATAACCTTTTGCAGCGTGTCCGAACAGATAAGACGGATGAATTGAGGTAGTCACACAGGAAGCACGCCCATAGTTTTCACTCACTCCGTAGGTGCTTTCCTTTGAGCTTCCGTCATCCTGTTTCCTTTTTACTATCTCCTGTTTGCTCACACTTTAATGTCATCATTCACTCAGACATCAAACCGTATCCAACCTTGTGATGTGCTCATACAATAGAGACTTTCTCACGGTGAAAGCCTTTCTTCAATGTTCACAGTTCACACCCGAGTTTTGCTAGCTTTCTAGTCAAATTGCCAAACGCAATCTGTAAAACGATCCACTTTGTCAACTTCAAGCAAGCGGCGGAGGTCTTTGTAGAGAAAATCCTTAGGTAGATTTGTCTAAATGAATAACCGAAAGGTTAGAGGTGTCTCTACTTTCCCACTTTCCTTAATCAAGTGTACTTCCTGTTGTAGTACGCACGTCACATGGTAGATTACAGAAAGAAAACTTACTGAATCTGGTTTATTTTGTGTCCAGGGTGTACAAGAAATGTGCATCCAATGGAAGTCTGGCAGTTTACGTGGGGACGAGGACCCTCACCGTAGAAGGGACCCACATGGAACCCCTCAAGGGTGTTTTAGTTTTAGACAAAGACTCATTGGAACAAAATGTATCGCCGAATTTCAGAATTTGGGGCCAAATCACGCTTACTTTTCGTTATGGAAGGGAAGACGAGGAAGTTCTTGGTCTCCGATTTTGCAATGAAGCTATTTTAGCTTTAAAGCAACTCTGGCCACCGATTCCTCTTGACGGTGACTTCCCAGTCGAGGAAGAGGAACCTCTGACTCCTCTTCAAGTATTAAAACTACGCATTCAATTCCATCTCTCTCAAAATGATTAACTAATGCTGTGTCTCCGGAATTAAAACATCGCTGTGTTTTGTATCTGTTCGCTTTAGATGGTTTTGCTGGAACGGATTCATTCATCAACTACCTCTTCGTCAATCAACTCATTAGCATTCACACTAAGTGCAGGGCCGGTTGGTCTGGGGTCTTTTCCACCTCCACCAAGTGTTCTTTTGGCTCCAGCGAAACCTTACAAAGGATCTCCGATAGGAACCATTTACGATCTAAGGATTTATGCTTGTGAGTTGATACACTTTATACACTTCCACTTTCATTACTCGGAAGATCTCATGAATGCATAATGAACGGAGAAAGTAAGCAAGAAAGTCTTCTGACAGGATGCTGATTTCTACGTACTCTCAGCTTTCTCTTTTACTTCCCCCAACAAACCTTCTTTATTTTCTATTATCCCATTAAACTCGACTAGGAGGGATTGAGTCGTTTATAGAGCATCTTTCTATTTTAATCCTCAGCCGACAGACCTGAGGAAAGACCTCCAAGGCGAAATTTAATACGACTTGCCCTCAGAGCGGTTCAAATTCCAAGTCCTAACTTTGAGCTTGACAGTCGAGGCTCCGTGGAGGCTCGACCTACCTTCTTAAGTCGAGGAAAGATCAAACTTGCATGCGAACTGGATAAAAATACGGTTCGCTACGGGGAACCTCTGGAGGTCAAAATTGTAGTTCAGAACAATAGCAGAAGTTCCATTAGGCGAATCACCGTAAGTGACTTCTTCCTTTGGGACATCATACTTTCTCTTCTTCAGTGACATTTCAGTGATAACGATGAAGTACCGTGTGCGTAGTGAACTTGATAGCATAATAAAAATATAATTACTCATTCTTGTTTATGTGACTTATTGCAGGTTTCCTTAATTCAGCAAGTAGACGTTTGCATGTTCACTTCTGGCAAGTTCAAGAATGTGGTTGGATTGGTAGAAGACGCAGTAAGGAGATAAATCATTTACACAGCACACCTGACACGAAATGGGAAAGGAAGAAATGATTGGGTGACACATTTCCATGTTCTTGTAGATACTCCTTGTGCCCGGAGCTTCCTGTCAAAAGCGATACAGCATGACGGCTGCCAGAGGACCTGCTCGGCAATGGTTGGCCTTGGAGGAAGCGTTCGGAAGGGACCCGGTCCTCGCTCCTTCCACTTCCCTCGACAGCATCACCGCCAACAGTGACGTCGCTCAGAAAAACTCTCCTAACTCTAGAAACGTGTTCGCTATCATCGTATCCTATTATGTCAAGGTAAAAGTACGCTACCGAACTAACCGAACACTAAACTTTCTCTCAGCCACTCTACTCTTGGACTTGGAATAATATGCGATGTCTCGTGTGGTTGGCTATGTATTGCAGGCTAAACTGATACTCGGAGGACTGTCTCTGTGTCAGAACGTAAAAGTGCCATTTGTGCTGCTTCCTCCGAGGATCTCAGACGATACGGACCCTTACCCAAGCCCCAAGGTAAAAGCAAGCCAAGGTGTATCAGAAGAACAAAGAGATTTAGAATCGCTTCGTCATGGACGTCAGGAGAGCTCATCACCCAGACCAACTGAGCAGGCAGCCATCGAAATTCAATAGCAGTCAAAGTCGGGACAGGAGGTTTCACGGTTCCTTAAGATTAAATCATTCACAGAACAAGACTCAAACGCTACAAGGTAATTGATGAAAAATTCACATCTCATCTATCAACTTCATATCTTATTGAGGAACTCAAAGAGCAATCCATTACGCTTACAAATTATGTGCTACAAACAAATGAACAAACACACACTCTTTGTACGACGCAATTTTGAGAGAGATCAACTGGAAATAAATTTAAAGTTCCGATGTATAATTCGGGGGTGTTTAATTTCTTACCCTGAGGATCCTAACATCCCTAATGCTTCATCCACTTGACAAGAGTCATCGATTAAAATACTCGTAAGAGATTTCATTTAGAATTTAAACTGCAAATAATACTCACACTCGATTCATTTCTATTTGAGAAAAGTTATTTATGAGACAAGAGTTCTCCTCCTCTCGTACAAAAAATCTCATTTTATTAAGTAGATTCCCTTGCATCTTTCTCAGGTGATCGCAAAACCTCCTTTTGCCACACGGAATAAATCAACCCATTAGAATGAACATGAAAGAAAACGCTAACCCATCCACCATTAGACTGTAGCAAACTTTTAGCTCAACTCTAGACTTGTTGCCGACATAATTTCTAAGAAGGACATAAAGGCCAAGCTTGTTTCTCCCTGCCTTAAGTTTCACACTTATTGTACAAGATTTATAATATAGGCCACAAGCCATTCTTCCACCTCGAATGACTCATAGACACATAACACACTCCTCATCCATTCACAAATAGATTCTACTGCTGAAATCACACGAAACTTGATAAAATGTGGAGAGTTGCAAAGGAGTTGAAGATCTCGAAGAAGAGTTTGAGTGTGTTGGACATCACCTCGAAGACTCCTTTGGGCAAAAGGCAGAATATGTAATGATACTGCTGGGGATGAATGAATGCTAATTTACCATTCTACACTCATATATCATGGATCAAAGTTTTAACGGAAAGATCTCTAGCTTTGTAATAATAGATGGGTATGGGTATCATCATCATGATTGTTGTGTTGTTTGCTCCTTCGGTCTCTCAGCACTCGCAGTACTTGTGCATTGTGTTCGTAGAGATTAAAGATGTTGAAAAAATCCTCCTACACAAGATTCGAGGTCAACATCAATTTTTATTCTTTCAATGAACGTCCGATGAATGCTAATCAAGCATGATGCCATTCTCGAAGCCACTCCACTCGACTCCAGCTAAGATCATCTCTCGACGAGGTCCTTTCTGCAGACCTGTGCAACAGACACACTACTATTACAAACTACAAAGTATCGGACAAACTGGACAGACACATTCAATGTATAGACTTTATATAGGCGGGTTACCACCTTTACTTATCTTCAGTATCAGGTACCAACAACCTGTGGAATCACATTATCGATTCCTCCAAGATGCTTTTGTTCTCCGATGATTTCCGGAACACTTCTTCAAGACACTACATAATATTATGGACTTTTCCCCTTGAATTGTTGAGCTGGTGACTTCTCAATGCAAACAATGGTAAAAAATTGTTGAAGAAACATTGTGAAAATGACAATAGGACCAGTATACCATGTAGAAGTTCATACTTTGCAATGTTACAGAAGACAATGATAATTACAGCATACATTTCATATACACGAAGGATTGAAAGTTGGAACACAAGTGCTGAAATTAATGGTTTACAAGGATCCATGATGATGTTAAGAAGAAGTTGTGTGGAGTGAGACCTCAAAATCCCAAAATCCCATCCAGTGATTCTTCTTGTACAATGTACAATCTGCAGACAATGTTGTAATGAAATAAAAGGATTCTCTCGAGAGATTGGTGGTTCACTGCGTAAACTTGGTTGTTGGTAATAGGTAAGTGGAGAGAGAGAAGAAGTCAGAAGGTACTTGAAGATGCACTTACACAACTTGTCTGTGCAGATCATCGCAGTACAGATCTAAATGACCCTATCCTCTGCGTTATTTCATTCACTTCATCCTTCATTTCATGCCTTCCTTTGCACCTGTGTCCTTTTGCATGGAACAGAAAGTCCAGATTCCAATACTCATTGTACCAACTCTCATGTGTACGTATCGATAAGACTCCAGTCTTAAAAGTGCTTTTACGGGTCCTTCTTCATTAGTGAACACTCAATTTATGGTGTTTGATGTAAGCGTGATGTCCACTGCTTATACTGACTCCAACTATAATAATAATAATGTGATTTTTATTTTGATATAAGAAGCACACTTACGTATTCCTCTTGAGTATTTCTTTCTAGCCCTCAGAGATAAAAGTCTTAGCTGCAAGGTATGAAAAGGTTTATATCATTCATTCAATAGAGAAAAGTTTACTCCCTTCGTAAGTCTCCTAGCATGAAAAGCTTCACACTAGTTTTACGTTCATTGTTAGACTCATGTTAAGCTGGGAACGAACGGGTGCACTTCGACTTGAACACATGAATGACGCAAACCTTGTTCCTCGTAGCTCGTAGCCCGTGTGATATGGAACCAAGGAAGAAACTTGAAGAAAGGGTTTACAGGTGGAGAGATGTAATTTTAAGAATGATGATGACGAAGGTGTACATGTTGGAGTAGGAAACCTTCTCATCTGAGATGACATTTTTCCCTGGGGTTCTCTCTCTCTTGTGTCAAGATTATAAAGTGGCCATTTATCAACTGTCTCTTTCCATTCATAAGAGAAGTCCATAAATAGTTGGAGGAACTACTGGACTTGTTCTCTCATCAATCTCACAATGTCCCAGGGTGTGAATTGATTTAAATTTTACAATAATCTCCTCATTCCCTGTACACCGTACATAATGAATCTTTCATGTTAAACAGTTTCTACTTGGATAGCCCACTTAATTCTTTTACAATTTAACATTAAGACAGCTTGAACTATAAGCCGTGTAGGGGTAATCAGTAAGAAATGCTACTCAGAATTACAATTGGTTGGTGAGTGCATGCATGTCGTCTCAACATACCTTTGAAAATTATAGACTGCCGAATCATTAAATCATGCAGCGAGAGAAAAGGTCGAATCGACACAAATTGGATTTATGTTGTACAGGAGCTTTAATTCAAGTTTTCGGGTAATTGATTAAAAATCGCGTCATTATTAAATAAGACATTATTTTGTGCTGTCAGCATGCGAAATGAATTCATCACATGAAAAGGTTTCCGTCGTGCATTTAATAATCTCTTAGATTTGTACGTGGTGGACAGAAATGCTATTAAAATGATGAGCAGTGCAAATATGAGAGGAAAAATTAATCTCCTTCTGCTGTTACGAAATGGAAGACAAAGTGGCTATCTGACTGTATGTTGAGTAGAGTAGTAATCTGCATATCATAAAATCGCCATCACACTGCATAAACAACTTAAGACATGACGTGATTTTTTCTGCTCGCATCTAAGCAGGTGTTGTTGGTCGAGAAGATGAAATTGTGAATGAATTCGACAAGCTCGAGGGTGAGTTTGTAAGAGTTGCTTTTATATACCATGAAATGATAATGTGATGGGGGAGTTTGGCTTGTAAACACGACAACTGCATCACACGTCCAGTAAACGGTAGAAGAAATACCTTACCACCTTCACTATAATAAGCCTATTGTTGTCCTATGGCTGTGCTATGCATATAGTTGAATAATCCTGACATGGATCAAGGTTTCGTGCCTCATTAGATGAGTTCATAGCAAGAAGAATGATACGTCGCGAATACAATAAGATGGATATACATGATTATATATCGTATTTCTCAGTGTGACCTGATGGACTAAGAATGCAGAGAAAGGATCACACTTGATCCGAGTGTAAGTCGGTGGTGGGGTGGATTCATTGAATGAAGAGAGGGTGGACCTCACTTAAGGGCAAAGATACGTCGTCCATTCATGAAATCTGCACCGACCAGTCCACCACAAATGGTCTCAGCGTAGCAAAGATGAGTTTTTCCTCAAACAACCTGTTCAATTTATATGCTAAGTAAGTTGATCAAGTCCCATGAAAAGTTAATATCACACAACATTATTATTATTTTTGACTCTTTGCAATAATCATCTTTTACTCGTTTGTTTCATTCATATGGCACATTTCGATAATATATTGGAGTACCTCTCTACATACACAATAACACAATACGAAGCTGTGAAATCCACAAAAATATACCTTCTGTGTCTTTCCCTCTTCCTCCTCACCGAGAAGCAATTACATTTGGATACACACACGGCTTATCATTATTTATTGTAAATTATTTTGTACAAAATATTGGTAACACCAACTTCACCTTATTACTTCTTGTCATGACACAAATAAAAAATCACTCTGTCCATTAAATCACCCAGTTAACTTTTCTCTGACATCTAAATTGCATTGGATTATTCTGGTGAAATTGCACTTGTCTTATTCATTACATCTTATTCCATCACACGTCTCACAAACTACCCTTTATAGATACCAAATATTATTACTTCTCTCTGTATTATTGCACTTGTGGGAAGCGTTCTTAATCCTAACCTACCTATCCACCTACCTACCAGCATAACAATATAATATTCATCTTCATAACATTTTTACTTCATATATATATGTATGTGCGTGTACACCATCACACTTCATTGATAACGATACAATAGCCTCTTCTGTTATTATTCTGTCGCCTCACAGCGAAGAAGTGTGTATTTAATTCACATGGTAAAGTTCAAAAGGACGGTTGCTGCTCAATGCACGAGATTCTTGATTGTACCTTAAATATCTGTATAACCCTTAAACTGCATTTTATGAACTAATATAGTACTATATGTTAAAATTTATTGTCTCGCAAAAACGACACCGAAAGCTCATGTAATGTAAGCCACCTTGTATAGTAAAGTATATTTTGGAAAACTGGAATAAGTGATTGGAGGCACAATGTATAAATCACTAGAAGTTTAATTACTATTATTACTATTAGAACTAGCAAAGTGAGACTGATTTTTGCCTGGCTTGGGCAAGTGTCTTTTCATGTGTAACGCTAAATGATCGGAGCGAGCGAAGGACCTTTCACACACTCGACATTTGAAGGGTTTAGCTCCAGTGTGTTTGCGGTAATGCCTCGTCAACTCATCCGAACGAGCGAATCTCCATTGACATTCGGGCCAGTGGCATTTATACGGCTTCTCACCTGTAAATTCACACAAAACTCTTCAAAATATTGAGACTTACATGCTTTCCTACTTAACAACCCTTGAGAGGTCCCTTCATGATTCAGAACCGGTTCTTGTTTCCTATATACCTTCTCTCATATCGTGAGCAAACCTCAAATCATTTTATGCGCCACAAGACCCTCCATGTAATCGAATGAAAGACATGAAGCACTTGATTAATTCAGTGCCTAATCAATACATGTAACTCTCAGCATTAAATTGTTGGAGTAATAAAGCGTTCAGCTCACTCACGACTTTTAACATGTAATCATTTTTAACTCATCGAAGTCGACATGTTTGGACCATGCATCACCTAATAAGACCTGTCGTCCGAAGATTTATTTAGACGCTGGTGCTCGTGCACACCGCAATAAATACGAGAATGCTTACACATTCATGTGCTCCTCTTGGGTTTCAATGAATTGATTATGATCACAAAATATGGCATCCGAATCGAATGCCTTCACCCTTCACTTCAAATCATACAGCGTTTATTCCTCTCCGCAACAATGATATGGTTTTAGGTATATTCATCCTCACATCATCCAAAGGGTTCATTGAATACTCAGGAATGCATCCTCTCATGATTTGTCAGCCTTTCTCAATCACGGGCCTTAGTGTGCATTCCTACGAAGCTATAATTCTTCTTATATTATTGCTAATCCAAGTCATGAAAAAGTCGTAAGTACAAATTCTAAAAATGTAAGTGAAGAAGCATCAAAGTTTACGACAATGAGTGTGTCTGGCAGACGGTGACTGTGATTCCCTTTCTAAA
>JAQGAC010001645.1:0-13048 GCA_034696585.1 Isotomurus maculatus | reverse complement strand
TCCACTTGCTCCTCAGAACGTCCAGACAGATGCCTCCCTCATTGTTGATGTTCATGTGGTAGATTTTGGTTTCAAACTTGACCTGAGGGGGATGCTGAGGATATTGAGGAGGAAATTCAATTGCCAGCTTAAATTGACCTCCTTGGTAGGGACTCATGGGGGGTCCCGCAATAGTTGCTCGCCATCGATTGAGGTTTCCTCCCACAGGTCCTGCAGAGCACATGGAAGGAGGATTCTTCGCCATTTCTACCAGCTCAGTTTGCAATCGCGCTTCCCGTGCCATTGTTGCTGCTACAGTATTATTTATTTTAAACAAAAAATATCGTTTTATCAATTAAAAGACGAAAAATGCGTACCTTTTCAGCGCAGCAGTTTTCAAAGAGTTCTGAAAATATTCCTGTTGAATATAATGGACTTGAAGTCTATTCTCCGCTGATTAATAACTGGTGTGAATTTTGAACAATGGCGGTTATTTACTTTTTGAGATACACTTTAGTCACCCACTGATGTACAAGAGCACGAAAGATCAGCATGCCAGTTTGAAGTTCAAAGTTAGGTTGATTGTACTTTTTATCTCATTTCCCTTCAAAGCCTCCACTTAAGCTTCAGTTTACTATTGAAGCCGATGAAAGTCGGCATATAGTAATAATCGTGCAGGGATTTTTTTAATTCAGTTCGGCGATACAGATGATTTTGAGAACAAGTTATTGACTTCAATACAAATGATGTCATATGATTTTTAGTCCTTCATCATTTTTGAATTCGAATGGGAAATAAATCAGTTTACGAATTATGTCGAGTTTAAATTAATACGAATGATGAATTAACGAGAACTAAGGATTAGGATGAATTAAAATTTCGTGTCATGAATTAACTAGCAAACTGCAGGATGATATTAGGAAGCCCTTGATTTACTGTTGATCACACTAAAGTTCATTAAACTGGGGAGGAAGAAAATTATATTGGATTGTGGTATCTGATAGGTACTTCATTCTTGAAAACGAACCGCAAACGTTGTCAATTTGAATTGAACTACTCGCAATTGAATTATTAACTCGATAAGTCAACAACTCACAAGGAAAAAATATATTAGGTATTTTAGCATTGTTTAATCTACAACCAGAGACTGATTAATTTGACTCATTGCTAATCTATTCACAGACACTTGCGTCATCCTCGTCAATTTTGTTGTTTGCAGCAACGCATCTGCTTTGGTAAAGGCCAATGCTAATATTGTGTCATTTTCATTATCTACAAATCTGAAAATGATTGATAAGGTTGGATAACAATACTTTTGATCTTTTCCCAACTCCTTTTGCTTTGTCTCCCTACTTTTACTAGTTACGACAGTAATACTCCATACGACTCCTTTAAGCGCCCTTTTTACGTTCAGCATCAACACGGAATCTTCACAAATCTTTTCGATTTCGATTTTGCTCATAGCCAATCGTTCTAGATTACTAAAATGGCAACACCGACATAACACGAAGACAGTTTGCTTCAAACAATTTCAAAATTGATTACAAATTTTCAGAATTCCTGAAGTATGAAGCCATATTCTTCTGTTCTAATGCCTGAGTCAAAAAATTGTAATGTGCAAACGTTGTTTCAGTTAACATTTATACCAGTAAGCAAAGTCTTAAGGGGGATTAATTCCTTAAGCTTCTCGTGACTTGCTGCTGGTATGCATGACGCAGACAATGGAAAATTCGTCACTCAAAAATAATGAAGTCAAGTAGGTTTCATGATTGTGACGCAAAGTATAAGGGTGCCAACTATTATGCAATAGCAAATGTTTTTGAAAGAAACTCACTGGTACTGGAAATTTACTAATCTAGATAAGAAGACTTATCTTATTGATTTATTTATTTTGCGTAACGAGCAGTCCATTCTCGAGCAGTTTCGCTGTAAGTGATTCTGTCGTTTTGGAACTGCTGAGCTTTCTCCCAGTTGAGTGGATCGTTGGGATTCGGCGTCGACAGCAAGGAACACAGTGCCATCAGAATCTTGGAGATTGTAATTTTGTCATTCCACTTATTGTTTTTGTCCAAAATATCCAAACAAATGTAGCCGTCCTCGGCAATGTTCATGTGATAAATTTTGGTGAGGAAAGTAACTTTGGGAGGACTTTGAGGGTAGTTGCTCTGGAATTCAATTGCTAACTTGAACAATCCACCTTGGTAGGGACTGTTTGGGGGCCCTGCAATTGATGCCGTCCATTTGTACAGGTTATTCTTCATTGGGCCAGCTGTGCAGAAAGGTGGGGGAGTTTTAGTCATCGTGACCAATTCTTCTTGAATTCTTTTTTGAGTTGCCATTCCTGTTGTAACGTTGGAAAACAAAAATGATATCAATTAATATGTGTACTCAAAAAGCTAGGTTTCTATCGTAGCTATAAAAGGGTGCTTTCAGGGATCTCAAAAAACAGGCCCTTTTCGCACGGCATTTTGGACATCAAGCCATCATGACGAATCATCCAAAAAAGAATAGCACATAGTTGAAGGCTTTCTTGATTTTTGTACATACGTCCCTATAATTCGTCATGATGGACACACTGTCCACAGGTGCTTAAAATACAGCAAAATGTAGGTAATTAGGGCAGTTTTTTCGAATTGTTGTGACGTCATCACCAGCTATGACGACAAACTCTGAAAAAATGTACCGGATGAATGAAAACTATTGCACAATAACAAGAGATTTTCACTTATCATCCGATTCTCTGCTGATCAAAAAACTGTTGGCTGATTAACGAAATAAACTTAAAATATACCACCCCAATTAAGCTAATCCACTGTGTGTGAATTACGAAGACCGTTTGATCTCAGTAGGATGAAACAAGTCGCCTATTGCTCCTACCCGTCGTGTGAAGTCAAGCTGGGAAATGGTGAGAGAGGACGGAGAGTAGAAGGGCGAAAAATATTTCTCAGCAATGCTACGTATGAAGTGCTGGAGAACTATTATGGAGCTGCTTTCGTGTACAAGTCGGATGATGTCGTCTGCAGCAAATGTTACATAATGGTAATGAGTTTTATCCACCAACTAACATTCAATGTCACACATACTGAAGAGTGATTGTGCGTAGGCAAGGAATTCGACTAGGACAAAAGGGCCGGAGGGGGTTTGGCAGTTTCCTGAGTCAAAAAGGCAATCTTTGCAGTCTGACGGTGCAACCGGAACTGCGGAACCTGAAGTCCCCGTGAATTCCGATCTCTCCTTGAATTCTGAAATCTTTGTGAATTCTGAAGTCTCTGCGAATTCTGAAGTCTCTGCGAATTCTGAAGTCTCTGTGAATTCGGAAGTCTCTGTGAATTCTGAAGTCTCTGCGAATTCTGAAGTCTCTGTGAATTTTGAAGTCTCTGTGAATCCTGAAGTCACTGCGAACTGTGAGGTCTGTGAGAACTCAGATGTCCCAGGGAATGCAGAAGAAATCGGGGAGAGCTCAGCTATTGAGATGTCGGCAGGCGGATCTGAAGTTGTAATTGAATGTGATCCACCTAATTACTCTGTGGACCTGAGCGAGAATTCGCAAAAACAACCAAAGCTTCTGCGTTTCCCCAAGATTGCGTCAGTTGGAGCAACCCAAAAAAGATGCTTTGTCAAAAGCTGCCGATCGGTCACAGGGAGATGCAGAGTCAGCCAGAACGCAATCACACAAGTTTGGTTAGAGAAAAAGATATTCATTCCTACAGGAAATCGTTGCTGCAGAACCCATCTAGGCGAAGACAAACTGTTTACTGCGGACGCTTTAGCCACAATCGAAGCAACACGAAGTGGAGTGAACTTGACAGATGAAGCCTTTGAAGAGTGGATTGTGTCTCTTAAGCCAACAGAAAGAGTCACCTACAAGCTTCAGTTTGGAAAAAGCGGACTTCCACCAAACAAATATAAAGCATTACTAGGCGTTTGCGCAGAAGAATTTAACGAACTCTTGCGCTTCGTGGAGCCCAAAATGAAGAACAGCTGCAATAGAAGTACAAGAGACGCACTTGCAATTTTTCTTATGAAAATGAGACTAAACCTGTCGCAGGAAGTCATCGGTATTTTGATGGGGATCGATTGTATCTCTGTGGTAAGCGACGTTATTGACAAAGTATCGACTATACTGTTCGAAGACTTCGTGCCCTACAACCTCGGCTTGGAACAGAACGAAGATGGAACTTACAAGCACATGAGCAGGGAAACTGCAATAAGGGAGCATGGTCGCCAGAACTTCCATACTTTGTTCGGCGTTGGTGAAGATACCCT
This sequence comes from Isotomurus maculatus, assembly GCA_034696585.1. Taxonomy (NCBI): domain Eukaryota; kingdom Metazoa; phylum Arthropoda; class Collembola; order Entomobryomorpha; family Isotomidae; genus Isotomurus; species Isotomurus maculatus. Next base: position 8,803 of record JAQGAC010001645.1, on the reverse strand, counting down.
CGTATTCATCGCGGATGGAACCTACTTGTTTATTGAGAAACCTACAGACTTTGATGACCAAAAGGAAACTTGGTCAGCACAAAAGAAGAGACCGCTTGTGAAACCGATGATGTTCAACCTGTTGTCCGGTCACCACTTAGACGTACCAGGTCCGTATCTTGCAAACGGAAAAAACAACGACGCGTCTATACTGAACTCATTGTTGGAACCTGGCATGCCGCTGACCAATTTCTTGCGCCCTGGGGATTTGTGCATTGTTGATAGAGGATTTCGGGACTCTAGGAAGACCCTGACTGACCTGGGAATCGAATTCGCAATGCCAACATTAGCTAAAGCTGGACAAGCTAAGCTAACCACACAGCAGTCAAACGACTCCCGAATTGTTACAATGGCAAGATTTGTGATTGAATGCGTCAACGGTCGATTCAAGAAGAAATTCAAGTTCTTCCGAGATGTCATACCTATGTCATATGCCCCAAAGATTGAAAGATTTTTTGCTGTCATTTGTGCAATAATCAATAGATTCTGCCCACCGTTGTTCACAGAGAACAGTTTGCACTTGGAGTTGGCGCAAAGAGCTGTGGCTCGAAAAGATACGAAGAATTCTCTGCTGCAAAAAGTGGCACTTCGTAAGTGGGAACGCTCGATGGTTGGATGGGTAACTTCGACGGAGGAAGACTTCCAGGACTTCCCGAATTTGTCAGAAATGGACCTGAAGTTCATAACATTGGGAGTGTATCAAGTGGAGTTAGCAGGACTTTACTTCGACCGATCACTGAAGCGGCCAGAGACAATGAGTTTTAATAAAAGTGATAACCACGTAGGGATTGTTCGTGCAAAAATCCACAGTCGCTATCAATCAAATGTGAAGAGGTCCGTGTGGGTGGAATATGACAGCAGTAAGTCTGGAGAAGATGGGATTCTAGGCTATTGCTGTGACTGTTTTGTGGGATCGAGGATGGTTGGTGGCTGCGCGCATGTAACAACGGTGAGTTTAACTTCCTTACTAAATGACGTTAATATTATTGTCGTCTGAAACTCTAATCCTATTGACTAAATTGCAGGTGATGTGGACATTAGGGTATCACAAGAACTTGGCCCCAGAGCAGCGTCGCCAGTTACAACCTCGCAAATTCAAGTTCGCCAATGCTGCCGAGGACTTGGCATGAGTTCGCATGTGTGTCGGTTTTGTGTTAATTGTTCATGTTATTACGTTATTGTTGGGGCAAATAAAACTTTCTGTGTTTTAAGATACAAGTAATTCAATCACCCTGTATTCATCCCACACAACAGTTCTATTTAGAAATATTCGACAAAGCGATGAAGGATGCATATCAGGGAGTAACTAAGTAACGTCTGGGGGGGTTTATAAGGGGCCCAGGGAAATGCAGCGTTATGCGGTAGTTTTCGACGATTTCGAAGCAAAAAGGGCCCAGCGAGGTGAGATCCCTGAAAGCACCCTTTATGTTTACGATTGAATTTCTTGCCTGGAAACTTTACAGGAGTATTTCAACTACGCTCGCTTCGAAGGAGTAATATGATGTTAAAGAATGTCAGTGTTTGCTGTGTAGAATGGAAGCTCTATCTAACCAAAAGTGAAAGATAAGCTGATATAACTGATTATATCACAAACTGGACTGCTACGGGGTATATGTGGTAACAGTATCTCAAATGTGACTGAATGTTGTCTCTTAAACCGTTTGTAACTGAAGTGCATTCCATTCTCCGTCCTATAACTGCTTAGATTTTGTTTATTTGATTTTAAATATCATAAAAAACTTTTTCAGTTGATCAAGTGCTTACATAAACGACTAATACTTTTATTCGTTCTTTTGACCTGCTTAGTACAGCAAAGGATCCAATAGCATCGATAGCACAATTGAAATATTGTTGGATTACTATTAGGAATAGCAACCTTACTGTGTGCGGTGGACTTAATACTCTCACAGGTAGTTTTTGAATCACCCTATGATCTGTAGAATTTTACGTGTGTACTGACAGGGCTTCAAAAATTTGGGAAAATTCTTATCCACGTTTTCGACCCGGGACAATTATAATATGTCATGCAAAAAGTTTTACTTGTACAGGAAGGATAAGGAAAAGATATATGGATTGTGTGTTTCGAGTTCAACAATTTGAGTGCATCCACTTCAAATTGATATATTTTTTAGAATCACTGTATTTGCAAAAATTTTGTGGGTGTAGATATCGTCAGGGAGCTTAAACATGTTCAGGATAGATTTAAGTCTGACGTAATTTGTTCTCAACCAAAAAGGAAACGTAAGGGAACTGTTACAAAAGTATTGATAGTTCCATTAATTCAAGATTTGGGCGTACACAATCGCGTGGAGCCAAATAATGTAATTGGTTGTTGATCCCTCAGTAATGTCGTAAGAAATATTTTACCTAATTTGAACAAAGTCAGATTCGAGTATATTAGGAAATTGGTTGGATCCAACTAATGATACCCATTTTTATTTAATGGCGAAATGTTTTATATTCCACACCGAGCCTACCCGTAACTCCTTGGCAAAAATTACTGCACTTAAATCAAACAATTTCAAATTGATTTCAATTTCGTTGATAAACTACTATCAAATAGCCTTAAATTTTTACTGAAGCATCAAAGTTTGCTTTGAACATGTTGATAAAATTATGAGACGAGAATCATTAATGCATTGAGGTCAGCAAATAAACTGATAACCTTCACATAAAAATGATCAGGCACTCCAGAACCACAACTGATTCACGAAGCCAGAACACTATTTGGCATGCAAGGTTACATTCCATTATAGGATAACTTTCAGGCTAAAAAAACAAACAAAAGCCAATATACTTACAATTCTAACTAGACCTTGAGACAATTCCGCTATGGACTACTCTAAACTAACGGGTCTACTTGTTGCTTTTTTCCATGAAGAAAGTGTCTTTCGCAAAATTCTGCGAGAAAAGCAAAGTAACCAAAGAGTACGAAGCTTAGAGGAATTTGTTTGTAATTTACAAAAGGAAAAATTTGCTCAAATATATGAGCTAGAGGAAATTAAAAAGGTTATAAAGCACTTTGCAGATATCCGTCAACAAACAACCACCACGTCATTGCGTCAGTTCGGTAAAGTTTTAAAATTTTAAGTTATCATTCATTTAGTCACAATAATTGCATTTCGTGTAAGAAACTTTGCGGTAATTTTTACCTAAAAGTAATAATTTTTATTATTAAACTGCAGAGCCTTCAATCGTGTTAGAAGCAATATTTTCGTATATCCTGAACCTTCCTTACTTTGTCACCTATGAAATGAGCAACGGGATCTACTTCCTAAAAGTTCCAGTTCCTCAGTCTGTCCCAAATGCGTTTGTGAGGACTTCCAAATTTGTGGAAGAATACTTAAAGGGTTACATTATGAAGAGTCCCCCATCACCTGCCCTTGTGATACATCTTCTCCGCGAAACCCCTACGAAGGTGATGCCGAGCTTAGAAGTTCACTTTGACGTAAACTTATGTGGTAATTTTGGCTCAGTTATAGAAAACACAATGTAGAATTTGACTTCATTGTTTTTGAAATAGTATCTAATTGAGTTAATAAATATTCATTTAGCAGGAGTACAATCCAGAAGAAAATCGTATCGCCTCCAAACTGTGGTTTGTTTAAGTTCTACTAACTCGATGGTGACCTTTATAAGAAAACCAAACGATATATCGGGAATGACTTGGAAATACATTAAGCAAAGGGAATGGAACTCCTTTGACTTATTGGTTAGTAACCTTAGTCCCAATCTGAACAGTAACCGTTCCGAACGTTATAAATGCTTTGGTGTTTTAGCCATTTAGTCAGTTTTAGCTATTTTAAATTTAAGTCAAGGGTTTCACTCAATCTATCCCTTGGCACTGTCCAATAAATTCACAGATCTTACGTCAGGTTCCGTCAAAAAACGGTTGTTCGTCTCCCACAAACAAACGGTGAGATGTTAATAATCTATCATTCCAGGACTCAGAATTTATGACATAGTTTGGCAATTAAGGTTTTATATTTAAGCTATTCGTAGGATCAGGTTTTTGTTCAATTTCGTAAGCAAATGATATTCGTGTATACGTATATTGGGGTGTCTTAACACGCTAACTTGTTCGACTACCAGTTAGGTGATGGGAGCTATTTGGAAAAATTGAGGTCTACAGGGTTTTTATAACGGAGACGTTTTGCAATACTAACTAGCCTTGAATAATACGATAACATATTTTATTAATTTGATTTTGTTATTCCGTGAAAGCAAATATTACAGAGAATTAAATTAATAATGTAATTTGATGTTTTTTTGAATTTGTGATTTTTACAAAAAAAATTAGGATACTGCTGCCTTCGAGAATCAAGTAAATTTCTTTAACAATTTAAGTAACTTGAATGACATCCCTAATGAAGGCCCGAACCAGACACTGATTAATATGATGGAAGATTGTACTTTTCTGGTCTACGTACCGACTCCACCTGAGGTAATGTGATTGGAATTTGCAGTAGATTCCCTCTTAAGACGCGGTTAATTCAAATCATAATCTTTAGGAAGATCCAGTTCATAGTCGATTGATTGATGTTGGGGAAGATAAAGATACGGCTAGCCAGAATACTATGGACAATCCAAATATTTCTGGTCAATCGACACCCCTCTTGATCGAATCACGTATGCAGTTTTAAAATACGTGATGTGGTGAAATGAAAACAAATATGTTGGTTTATTAGCAAGAAATAGGGAATGGAAAGGAATTCAAGGCGATGCAAATTCTTGCTTTATGGATTCAATGTTGATGGCTTGGCTTTTTAACAAAAAGTGTCGATTAGTTTTCTCATGCATTTTGGAATCATCCCTTGAGCACTCTAAACACACTGACAGGGAAGCCGAAATATCTGAAGTTAAGAGAATAGTTGAAATCATCGCAAACAAGCTCACCAATGAGTCGTACTGCGAAAAGGAAGTGATCTGGGATCTGCGGATTTTATTGTCCAAATACAACCACAGTATTCTAGGGGAAATGCTAGGTTTGTAGTTTAATATATAATAATTTTGTGAGCGCTTCATTGTCAAAAAATTTTTCGAAATTTCATATGGGGACATTGTGTTTCATTGCTTTTGGCATAAAATATGTACTGTTTACTTTAGACATCACGGAATTCATAACCATATTGTTTGGCAGCAGTTTGGGTTCTCCCTGCTTCATCACTTACAAACCTCGAAGCACTTTACCACAAACTCAAGTAACCAAAGAAATAGGAGCTTATTTACATCAGATTATGATGGGGCCAGTTGAGAAATTGGAATTTGCTGATGTTTCAACGTTGCTAAGTATAAGTATGAAGTTCCAAGGGATTCGGTTTAATGTGCATCCAGGACCCTACTTGATTATCAAGCTTCCCTTAAACAATGGAAGGCTGGTGGGTGTTGAGTATGTCCTTCCTAGCCTTCTTTTAGAAGTTGATGACACATTGGAAGGTAAATTGTTCAGATTTTAATGTGTATAACTCAGTGTTTTCTTTCAAAGCGTGAAGGTTATCTTTAATCAAACTTTCTGTTAATTTAGGTACCGACTTTGTCTACCAATATGAATTAGCTTCAGTAATTTGCCTGCAGCATATGCATTACACGGCTTTTGTGAGGCAGTCAGAAGACGACTGGATATATTTTGACTCAATGAGCTCAAAGATATGTGGACCTGAGGTACTCGCTTATAATATATAGCCTCTGAACGTATACATTGATGATTTGCATTTTAAAACGTGCACAATTTGGCACTATCATGGTGATGTGCTCATCCTTAGTACAAATCATTCTACCATCAATCCTACTATTGCAATTTGGTCTTTCATGCCATATCTAGTGATGAAAACTTTCGCTTCTATTTGAAATGGACCAGAAGCTAGTTAAATATGAATCCATTATCTAGTACATAGTTAATAGGAATTGTATTGCAATTTTCTTGCTTACTTATCTTACCTACGATATGAAGTGGCACCGAATGGTTTATCCGAAGCCTTTATTCCCTACACATTGCGAGTTATAACGCTTTGTTTTTTAGGTGAAGTTTCTGTCTGGATTTACTACAAACTTACGAGACTGCACAGATCCAAGTATTCTTGAAATCCCAACAGTGAAAATGTTGACACAGAAAGCTTGCATTTATGTGTACACGAAACACAGCCAAACCAACAGGCGCGATGAGGTGTATAATAACCTGTCAGTAACGGGATGTGGTGATACCATTGAACCCACGAACAAGTAAGATGCACAAAATTGAATTTGAGGATGTTTTGATTTATAATGGCACCTATTTTCAGTGACCAGGTTGTCAGTCAAGCAGAACCACAGGATACAACACCGGTGCCTGCAGTTGATTGCCCCGGACCCCCCTATGGATCGATCAATGACTACAACAATCAACTCGCAACCCAAATCACCGTTCCAAGTTTAGACCATTTGGGACTATTGAAAGAAAAAGGAACTACATGATTATATTTTTAACAAATTAAAACATAATTCTTATTGATTTTTTGTACAATTTAGCAGATGGGAGCGCGGGAGCAGATAACACCAATCAGTCGATTCTTCCGCTTACCTATCAAATTTTTGAAAGCATCGTCTACGTGATGCGATCAAATCGTACATCTTTGTGTCAAATGTTGCAAGTTATTGCTGGGAATCTTAAAGCAAATGATGAAACGAGTGTGCGTGTTTCACCAAAAGATATTCAAGCTGGCCATTTGTTCAATTGCATCGACTGGTGCACCACAGCATCCTCTGATTTACACAGTATGTTTGGAAATAAAAGGCTCGTTCACTCGTTGAACTTACACATTGACGTGTGTCGGTTTTGTTGCAGCACATTACTTTGCTGTCTGGACTAAGCTTGCAGATTTGGTCAAGGATAAAATTCCTACTCCGTTGAGTTTGATTATGCTTGATGAAGCCGATCACTCAGCGTTTTCAATTCAAACATTGTATAACAACATGCGCTACACAAACATTTTCAACCCGATTGGATTTACATTTTGCTTGAGACGAAATTTGTTGCCAAGGAAATCCATTTACGTAGAAAATCAAATTCGTATAGTTACGATGATCGGACATCAGATACTTAAACTTTATTCGGTGATTTGTTACCTCCAAGATGAAGGCATTATAACCTATGTTTTTGATTCTGAGCTGAATTATTGGACCAAGAGGGAATATAATGGCAATGTACTTTTTACTTTTATTCATGCTACCTGATTATTTGAAATTTTTGATAAAGTATTGTTGCTTTTAACAGGTGCATAGGTTGTTTTTGTCTCCTGACAACTCCCGTTTCTTGGATTTCGCGAAAACAAAAGGCTCCCAGCAGTTATCTGATATGGAGATTGTTCAGAAATACAGTATTGGAGTGATTTACACCTATCTACGGCAGTCAGACACCAGGGAGGAAAAAAGTTTTAACACACGACTCTGATAACTGTCTGTTTCTTAAAATCACTGTTTAGAATATAATTTAATATTAGGAATTCGGAATAAATTCTACTAAGCTTTGGACAATGTAGACTTACAATGGAATGCCGTAGTTTGATAATCGAGTTTCTTGATTACGGGGTGTACATAAGTTTTGTTAAGGTAGGAGTAGAGTTCGGAATCTCAATAGGCTTCTACTTCTACTTTTGATTCGGCTTCGGCTTCTACATTCCCATTGAATGCCGAACTATAAACATCAAGAAGTCGACTAAACTGAATTCCGAAGTGAAATCTTATTTTTGACATTTTCTTCTACGTCTGCATGTTTATAGTTCAGAATTGTATCAGAATTGCAATTCGGCAGCTTGTAAGCTTCCACTTCAGCTTCTTAACTTCCGCATATGCACTTTATACTTCGGCATATATTTTAGAAGCACTATGGACTAGGACGAAAATCTATCATAGAGTTGTTTTAGCCTCGAATTTCAAATAATCTTATTTGCTTTTACCCAACACTGATCCTGTTTTTGTTTATTAATGAAAATCTTCACTGCAGCGTGTGCAACTGGTGGATTCCCGTCTAATATCCGATTATAACGATTGAATTCTGTCAATCTAAGCCACCAATTAATTTCAGGAGCACTTTAGAGATTAAAAAGTGTAAACCCTCTAATCTTAAATTCTTGCTTCAACAATACCTCCTTAAAAAAGAAACTTAACCTTGTAAAAATAATGCTAATCACCTAATTTAAAAAAAGGTTATCCTAGTATGTACTCCACAATTCTATTTTATGTCTTTGGTTGTAAATCAGTTATAAATTAACTGTACCTTTTGACAATAAAGATTATTATTATTATTATTATTATTATTATTGAGGTAAGTTAAGCATCTACTGATTGAGTAAAAGACCCCTCAACATTTTTAGTTTCTAAATGCCATGTCAATTTTTATTGCAGAAGGCGTCTAGTCATTTATCTTAGGTGTGTCTAATACTAACCAGATGAAAAAGACTCTTGATGCAACTTGATGATTCCTCTGATCCCCAAACTCAATCACTTGATGAAGGAAATCACAGTAGCAGTGCTGGTGAAAGAGAAACATCAGCCTGTCTACAACTTTAAAACGGGAAGAAAGTCATCACCTGCCACTAGAAATGTTTATGAATATTGTTGATCCAGGATATTGAAATAAAGATTAATTCACAAACAAATTTGTGGGCGTAACATCATTTTTCCTGTGCTACTTATTTTCTCCTGTAAGATTGAAAGGCTAGAAGCAAGTGTATTCGGGCTTCTTTTAACTTTAGAAAGCACTGCTACAACACACCAACTTTAGTAGTTA
>JAQGAC010001644.1:0-13049 GCA_034696585.1 Isotomurus maculatus | reverse complement strand
CTATACGGGTAATTTGATCTGATAGGAATTTATTGCAATTACATCTCTCATAATGTGATTTGTCTTTTAATCTCATTGCATCCTGTCCACGCAAACCCTAAAGATATTCTCACCCATCCAAACACAAACACTCCTTGGGACAATTTAAGCTCCCATAAGTGATCCTGGTATATATTAATAGCACTGTGATAATGATAACCAATCTGTCTACACATAAAAAGCCAACGGAACAAACCAACAAACAACCCTGCTAACTTCTTTAATAAAATCAGAATCCCACGAAATAACCCAACCCTTGAGATTTCCTCCCCATCCATGCAAATATAAGAAAGTTTGTGTGTAGATATATTTTTATTTACCAAGTTGGGAACAGAACTAATGTAATTTGGGCAGTTTGTGTGAAACATTCAGCAGAAGAAAGTTAAGAGAAAGGGAGAAGGAAGACATGAGACGGTATTTATTGCTCCATTCACACAAGAACAAGTCAGCGATGGTGGTAGATGATACTCTGATACAAAGACACACACTTACTTTCTACTTAATCTACCACCACACAAAACCATACTGTCTCAAGAAGACTGTCTCTCCTAAAAAATCCTTTTATTTTATGATCTCACACTGAAAATACACGAGTATAGGAGTAATCTCATTACACCACTTTTTATTACCCCTCTAAGTACAAAATAAATATATTTTTTGTTCTGCATTTTTCATCCTCAACTTATCTCAACAAATAATGGGGATTTTATGGAAATCGCACTCCTCCTACTTTCCTCAAGTAGAAACTTATCTCCCCATACAAAACGATAGTTCAAAATGCTTTCACTTTTACATGTCATCTTATTCTTGAAATTCTAAATCATATAAAAGTTACAAAAGTATAGGAGATTGGTGCATCAGGATCTATTTCTAAATCCTTAGATGAATTCTTCGATAAAAGGCTTTTTACTTCCAAACCTTTATGGTGCCTGTGAATTGAATAGAAGAATGCTAAATGCTAGGTAAAATATTATTTTCTCTAGCTTTCTTTCAGAAACTTTCAGATTTCATTCAATAAAGAAATAAAACAGTAGCGTTTGTTGAGGAAAGAGTGGCTAGCGCATCCTCTCGCCTAACAAGCAAAACTACTCGGCTTCATTCAAGTTGACCACCTTCACACAAAGTGTGACACACACACACACACACAGCTAAATTCCACACACACTTCCACACACACTAATATAAAGTTAGCATAACACACACACACAATTGTGTAGCGGATCTGTGTTGAAGAGAAAGCGAAAATCCCATTCCCCTTGTGTCCATTGCCATTTGCCATTTGCCATTAGCCATTGCAGATTAGCAAAATAACGAAGCACATGAGATGAATGCATCGGTAATCTTTCTTTACGAAGTGTGCGAATTGGAGATTTGCTGAAGCGAAGTTAAATACTCAGCCACCACTGCCACGGACACCACCACCCGTTTAACTATATAGTTTAGTTGAATTAATCAGAAAAAGTGAGCTAGATTTTGTATTCTGAGTCGAGTTTATTCGGAGAAATAAAGTGATTTGATAAATGATAAATTCCTGGAAATAATAGAGAAGGATTGAGTTAGTGAGTAGCAGGACAAGGAGGGGAGATTTTCGCTGGTGGTGGGAGTCGATTTTCCTGTGGACTTTGCTAGAAGAGTTACGTAAGTCTTTGCATAACGAAGTAACTCGAGTGTGAAGATAGAGGCACGTCAGTTAATTATCAGAGGCCCGTGTTTAAGGTTTGAAACATTATTTTGATTTTATGATTGAGAAGAAGAGTTCTTTGTGCTCATAGTTTTCTTTGGTTTTATAGTGTGGATGTTTGTGTGTGAATTTTAGGCTGACTCGGTGACTGAGGTGTGGTTGAAAGAACTCAGAAGTGCTTTGTGTTTTGAAGTGAATTTAGTGAATTTAAGTTCATTTGGATTGTTTACATGAGGGTGGAGTTAGCCTGGACAGAGGTAAGTGGAGTAATTGAATAGTGGGGGGTGTATGTTCATTTCATTTCATATTGTGAGGATGATTTAATGATTAAGTGTGTATTTTATTCAAACAGGGCAAAACTTCCTGAAAGAAGAAGACAATGAGCTGTTCTTTTTCTCGACTCTTTGGCACAAGGTCATCTTTGAAGTTGGAACAACTGGGGGTTGCTGGATCAACTGTTTTCAGTGGCGAGAGTGTTTCTGCCAGGTCATTCAGTAATTGCAATAGAGCTGCAATTACTCGAGTTCACAGGCTGCAATATCTTCGACAATATCCAACGGTTGTGGTCAATCCGGACGGCTCTACTTTTACCATCAGATATCACGAGCCACGACAGATCATTAAGGTATTTTTGCTCTAAGTGGTTTTTACTGAGGGGTTCTTTTGCAAGTCTTTTTGTGGGTATTAGCAGGACTTTGTGAGGAAGAGTATTTCGTTTGTCGTTGTGGGAGGAGATTTGCTAGAGCAATACAAATATTGACTTTCTGTAAACACTAGGGATAGAAAAATGAATTAATAGCCCTATTGGGACTTGGGGACGGGGAGGACCAGTTACGCAACGTGTATTTCATTCGCTTCTATTTATTGAATGATGATTATGTTTGTGACAGATCGATATTTTAGTAGGAAGAGTGAGTGAGGGTAATAATATTGTATGAAATACTACGGTTGGTTTTTGTCAGTACAGAGTAAGTGTGTTGCATTACTATTCATGGGAAGGTAGACATTCCTCGTGTGTTAAACGGTTTTTGATGGGAAACAGACTTGCTTGCCGGGGAAATGTGCCGCAGTGGTCGTGCAGGGTTGTTGTAAATTATTCATCACTACCAGAACAATTATTTTGTTCTCTTCCAACTTTTATATAAGCTAGTTAGAATTTCAGTATCGACCGTCGGCAGAATTTCAGTACGTAGGAACAATATTAGTTTTGCACTGCTGCAACTACATGATTTCTAATGACCGTCTGAATTTTGAATGATTTAATCTGAAGGGTTTTCTTTTAATAGCTTCCTGTCGACGTAAATCTTCTGAGTGAGTCCGCCCGGAATGCTCGATTGGAAAGAAGAAAGCCTAGAACTAGAGTAACTTTGGAAGAAGATTTCGAAGACGAAGGTTTCGATGCCAAGAAATACTTAAAGTTCGTGAAGAAGTAGATTTGTATTTGCTGACATAAAGACAAAATGTCGTAAATAAGATAAATAGTGTTAAAAGTTGTAGTCATCCTGTAGTGTTCAGTCATAATTAGTATTAGTATTGTCAATCGGTTCACACGGTGAATGTGTATTATTACTTCATCGATCAAAACGTCGGATATCTCCTGCTCATCACAATATCTTGAATCACAACCATTTTCATAGGTATGGTAGGATGTTACTTGATTTATTTACTATGAATAAAAATCTTTTCCTTTTCCATTGAACTATTATCTTATGTTTCCTTTTAAAGTTTCATTATTCCATTAACTAAGTATGGATGCATTTTCTAAAGTCTTAATACGATTTTGTTGACGTTACAGATAATTACAACAATATTCATTCCTAACTATCAATATGGAAGAAAGTACTGAAGTCGAAATAGGGCCCCCAGCCAAACGCCAAAAGCTCGAAGTTGATTTCAAACCATGCGATACAGAAGGTGCACCAACATCTTCCACTAATGGTTCTCCTTCAGTTCCCAATTCACCACAGAGATCATTGGAATCTGAGGATACTGAAAACCTGCTGTCATCAAACAGTGTGTGCGGAAACCTAAACGATACTGACAATCATGTTGCCGAAGAAGCTGACTTGGTTGAAAATCCATCATCTACATCTAAGCCTGCAAATCTGGAAATCCTGGAGGAGGGTAGCAGTGAAGATGAAGTAGAATCTCGCGAGCCCGCCGTCGTGACAGAAAATCAAGAATCAGACGTAAACCAGCCAGAAAAAGTTAAAATCAAACCCAAGTCTAAGAAGCAAAAGAAAAGTAAAAAAGGTCTCAAATCTTCGTCTGAAGGAGATGGAAGTGCTCAGGGTTCCAGCAAAAAGAAAGCAGCTTATCAAAGGAGAAATATTAAGGATATTTTGAATACTGACGCATTAGGAGAAGAAACTCTTGCAGCCCAACGTGAAGAAGCTGAGAGGCGGCAGCGTATCCAGTTGCAGCAGCAACAACTAAAAATTCTTCACCAGCAACAAATTCTCATGAAAGATTCAGCTTGTGATTCGAGTAGTAATGGTGTAGGTACTTCCCCCTTGACTATTGAAGCGATCGTCAACAAGATAGCGCAGCGGAAGCAACAAAATTCGACAGCGGCCATAGGGCCCGAGGAAGGAAATCTAACGACCGAGTCAAATGAGTCCCCGACAGAAACACCTTGCTTCACTAATCCTGTGGATGAAGAAATCGTTTTGTCATCGGACGAGGAAAACAATATTCCACCGAAGAAAAATGTGATGCTAAATCTCCTTCTCGACAATTCTCCGCACAACCTAAACAAGGGTTTCAATGGAATGTATGGTCATTTTGGGGGGACAATGAGATCTCGTCTAGATGAACATAATGTGATTTCCCTTAGTTCTGGAGATGAAGAAAGCAGCAATGAAATGTCCCCTTCTAAGCTGTCATATGGCATTTCCAATAACCACACTTCAGATTTCAAAACTTCAGATGTATGTGCAGACGATAGTGATGATGACTGTGTTGTGATAAGCCCGTCTCCGGAAGACGAAGAAGTTGAAAAAGATGAGAGGAACATCGACGAGCTTAATGTTTCTGATGAGTTTGGAAGAGTTCTTGTAAACGTTGGCCATCCTGATGAAGATCCTGATATGTTTCTAGCACCACAAATTGCCAGAATTGTGAAGCCACATCAGGTACAATTTCATACACGTACATCTTTATCCTAGTCCATCCGGTCGTATAACTAATGTTACTATTTTTAGATTGGAGGAATTCGATTTTTGTATGACAATGTGGTTGAATCGATTGAGCGATTCGATACTTCTTGCGGATTTGGTTGTATCCTTGCTCACAGCATGGGACTTGGGAAATCTATCCAGGTAGGCTGTGCAAATTTTGCATTCATTATGGTTTCGAAAAGATTAGCCCTTGTTTAAAAGATGTTCAATATTGGTTGCAGACGGTTTCATTTTGCGATGTGTTCTTACGAGTTTCTAAATCAAAAGCAAGGACTATTCTTATAATTGTACCCATAAATACCATTCAGAACTGGGTTAACGAATTTAACATGTGGCTACCGACTGCCAACGCGAAGAATCCTAATCCTCTGCTGAAGTCCCGTAAACGAAGAAATAAAGTCACAAAAACTGCCAATGAGATGAATGATCTAGACCAAGCAAAGGCAACTTCCGGTCCGGGCACTCCGTCCCTAAATGGAGTCAATGACCAATTTAGTGATACTGTGTCCTTAAATCTGACATTTGACTCAACACTCAATCTCTGTGGAATGTTGAGTAATGAAGATTCGTCTGACTCAAGAAAACCTGCCACAGGGGAAGACACAGCTGAAGCTGATTCTGAGGAGTCATTAGAAGTTCATCATCGTAGCTTTGAAGTTTTCGTTTTGAACGAAACAGTTAAAACACTTCAAGCTCGAGAAAAAATTATTTCCGAGTGGTCTTGCAAAGGTGGAGTTTTATTAATTGGTTATGAAATGTACAGAATGTTAGCTCTCAAAAAGTTAAAAAAATCGACAAAGAAACAACCGCAACAAAGCTTTTTCTCAACATACGGAATAGATAAAAGTGAGGCTGACAGCTTAGATAGAATCCACACATGCTTAGTGAATCCGGGACCTGATTTAGTGATTTGCGACGAGGGTCATCGGATTAAAAACAGTGGAGCTAGTATTTCAAATGCCCTGAAAGCTATTCGTACAAGGCGTCGTGTGGTTCTCACTGGATACCCTCTACAAAATAACCTTATGGAGTATTGGTGCATGGTGGACTTTATCAGACCTAACTACTTAGGATCAAAGGTTGAGTTCTCGAACATGTTTGAGAGACCGATTTCAAATGGACAGTGCGTTGATTCTACTTTTGAAGATAGAAGACTTATGCGTTACAGATCGCACGTTCTTCACTCCTTATTGGAAGGATTTGTTCAGCGTCGATCCCACGCTGTTTTGCAGTCTGCTCTTCCAGATAAACAAGAGTGGGTGTTTCTGTTGAAAATGACACCTATTCAATATCAACTGTACAAGGAATTTATCAAGTACCTAAGTGAAAATTTGGAAGGCCAAAGCGCAGCCAACCCAATTAAAGCATTTGCTGTCTGTTGTAAAATATGGAATCATCCTGATGCTCTATACAATGTAGTCAAGAAAAAACAAAGTATACTAGATGATTTAGATCTCGATGAAGTTACAGCGAACACTGACGGCACTGGAACAAAGTCGAGAGGGAGAGGAGTAAAGAATCAGAAGAAAGATTTACAAGCGTCACAACAAGCAGACCAAATATCTTACTTTGATGGAAGTGGGTTTAGTTTTCCTCGAAATACCTTTGGAGGTTACAATGGGACTGGACCTGGGGCTAGCAGCGGAAAATCTGACCAAGCGTTATCTCTAGACTGGGCACTGCCAATTTTTCAGAACTACCAACCTGGGGTTTTGGAAAATGGAGTCAAGTTCGAGATCTTGTTTGAAATCATAAAGGAGTCAGTGCATTTTAAGGACAAGTTACTCGTCTTCTCACAGTCGTTACTCTCCCTTGATTTGATCGAAATCTTCTTAGCGCAGAAGTTTCAGTGGACAAAAAATCAACAATATTATCGTCTGGACGGTAGTACCACGGGACTGGAAAGAGAACGATTGGTCAATAACTTCAATGCAAAGCCGGAAATCTTTGTGTTTCTTGTATCGACTAGAGCAGGATCTCTTGGCATCAACTTGACAGGAGCAAATAGAGTTGTGGTTCTTGATGCATCTTGGAATCCTTGTCATGATTGCCAAGCTGTTTGCAGGATTTACAGGTACTAATACGTTGAATGATTTTTAGTGAAGAACTTTTCATATCCATTTTTGTGAATAACTTACACTGTGACACTTCATCTTTGAAAATTTTTTTAGATATGGACAAACCAAGCGATGTCAGATATACAGATTTGTGTCTGATTGTACTTTGGAGAAGCGAATCTATGACCGACAGATAAACAAGAGAGGGATGTCGGACAGAGTGGTCGATGAGATGAATCCTAATGCTCAATTCAAGACTAAGGATGTTAGTTCATTTCTAGTCTTGCAGCACGATCATTTGGATAAATTGCCGTACGTTAGGTGGAATTTGCTTCCCGAGAAGTATTCAGATCCTGCTCTTCAAAACCTATTAGCTAGAGTGGGTTATAAATTAACGCAGGCAAGCACCCTTCACTTAAGGTTTTACAAATATATATGAGTGTCTAGATTAGAATGTATGATTTTTGTTTTTAGGAACCTTTCGAACATGAATCTTTGCTGATTGATCAAAAGAGCCAGAGATTATCTGCAACTGAGAAGCGTCTCGCCCATCGAAATTATATTAACGAAAAGCGCACAGCTTCATTACAAAGTACGTCGGGATACACTTACAGCCGTCCGTCGTACGCTGCATTCTACCCGAAAGATAGTGCTATGAGCGGCAGTGGGTCTTCTAGTTCTGTTGCCCATCAGTCTCGTGTCGGAGGTTATACCAACTCAGGAACTAACTACAGACAATTTCAACTAAGTAACGAAGACAGATTTGAACAGCATGTGGCGGCGCTGCGTGAAAAGGGAATTTGTGTTCAGAATATTGTGTTGAAGAAAGATGCTTTCTTAGCCGATCCTGGTGGTGGTCCAGATATGTTCATAATGGCTGGGGAAAAGGTGTACGTTTTACGCTCGGATAAAGGAACTTATCTGCGAATAAGTAATGGAAAGCTTATAGCTGTTCGAAATAACACAGCTAATTCCAGAATTCCGGGAATGAATGTACCAGCTAACATTGAGTTGACGAAGGAGCAGCTTCAAGGGTTGGTGTACGCTTTTCTGAAAGTACCAGGGCAGCATACATACGATTCATTTCAGTCATCCAGCGTAGGATCTTCTACATACCCTCCTGAGCAACCGTTACCTCCTTCTCCAAACTTTTTTAGTCAAAGCAGAAATCATCTTCAAGTTACGAATTCAAGAAATAACTCAGGAGGAGATGTTACTGTTTGGCAGGAAAAAGATTCGAATCACTCACGTTCTTTCTCTGCAAACTCTGAAGCACGTTCGAGCCCTAACTTTGAAAACTCTGGCAGAACATTAGGAAGCCCAGGGCGAAATGCGTTTAGCAACTCTAACCTGGAGAGATTATCGTACTTGGCTAATCAGTTTCCGGGATTTACCCCTAACGAGTTCGGTTATCAGAATGCAAGATCTAATTCATCCCCGCAGTCAAGCAGTTGTTACGATCCGTTAGTCAGACTATCTTCCACTCCTCCATCTCTTTTACAGAATCGACACATGAGCAATGGATCTCCGTCAGCACAACCAGATTTGGAGGTTATTGCAATACCAAAATCATCAAGTTCAATAAGATCTACTAAGTCATCTTCTAATGACTCTGATTCGTTCTCCTCTGGAAGATCAGTGCATAATCAAAGAAAACGGAGCACTGGGCGTGTTCTTGTGGGATCAACAGTAGCCGAGCGGAATCCTCAAGAAATTTTGGATGTCAATTCTTCATTCTATAAAGACTTTACGATTACTTTGAAGTCTCAGAAAGGCGAAAGTTCATCAGGATTAAAAGCAACCAAATCTAGCCATCATGATTTGCCGTCTGTAAAAGATTTCTCATCCGCGTGGATGGAGTCATTCGGATCTAACGCAAACGGTATTCACACTGCAGAAAGTTTTAGCCAAAACAGCGAAAACAGCTTGCCTTCAACCGTTGTTGCTTCGTCTTCAGTTAACAACAGTATTGACACATTCGATTCGCTTAACTATACCTCCAATGAAAGAGTAACAAACGTAGAAAGTGACTCAGGCCAGTATTACTCTAATGGTAACAGTAATCCTGCTGGTGACAATAGTAGTAATTCAATTATGGGTGGTACAGCCAATTGTAACAGTAGTGCGAGTTACGATGAACACGCTTCAGTGCAAAGAAACGAATCGATATATTTTCCTTACCAAGGTGTATGATGATGTCCTTCCTAAGCAAGTTTCTATCTAATCTAGTGCCAGGGCATTGATTGCAGTTTTAGACTTTTGTTTAATATTCTTCATCGTTGAATTATGTAAACGAGATGGAACCTATATCTATGGACGGAACATATTTATTATGTTTTTTAATTGCATCTGTGCAAGACCAAGAGCTGCAGGAGTTATAAGAGAACTTAAAACATGTGCATGTAAGACCAGCAGTAAATGTCCCCATAAATATCCCACAAAATTGGGTATAGACGTCTACACAAATGTAACTATTATGCAAAATTACTCTGTATTCATCAATCCTGTCATAATATTATGATGTATGATAGCATACTTCCCGATGTTATATTATTCTTCTATCTATCGAACTATGCAAAAAGTTGTTATTAACAGTGCTTTACCATTACTACTACTACTACTACTACTATTAATACTTCACTTCTATGTTGTTTCTCCAGAATGGGCGTACATGTTTAAGGTTTTATTTGAAGTACAAATGAACCCTATTAGGAGTATTTCACAGATCACGCGTAAATGACTTATTCTGGAAGTATATAAGGCTGATTTGCAGTATGCGAATATATTAATTAAGAAGAATCGTAATATTATAAATGCATCATGCCTGCTTACTTGTTGATTTCGCTTAATAATCTTAACCGACGTGTTAGAAAATCTTATCATGATCATAGGTGTCCGAGTTGATGTGACTTTGAAATTTTATACCCAATAAAAATACGGAATTCAAAGTTATTGAAGCATTTGCCAATCACAATTTATTCCAATATTAAGGCTGCGAATCATATCTACTCCAATATTAGCATGGTTTACATAAGATGAATTTTCACACTCGCCAAGTTACGACGCGTAATGGACCTAATTAGTATAAGCTTGAGCACACATATACTGTGTTGTGCGAACATTTACATGCTTTGTTCAATTTTGATGAGTTCCAAGATACCGTCCTGCATTTCCTTCACTGCTTCGAATTCGGTTAAGCCCAATCGCCGTTTATTGGAGATATCGTAGACACCTCCTTCTGACTCAGTGTGCTCACCTCGAGTTCCTCGAACCTAAATAATGTTAAACATCGATCAGTAAATACATCCAAAGTCACATCTTTGTTCCATCAAAAAGCTCATTATTTTGTGTAAATAATTACCTGCAAGTTGTACTGTGCAGCTGTAGCATCCAACAAAGCCTTGTCAGAAGCTAACTTGGGTAACTTGATGTGGACAGACGCTCGAATCGTTGTTCCCAAATTAGTAGGACAGAAAGTCAAGAATCCAAATCGATCGCTGTGGGAGAACGCGAGATTCTGAGTTTCAATCTGTGTGACACCATCAACCATTCGTCGGTACACAGTTCCCAGGTCGCCACCCATTTGCATGGAAATGATTCTCAGATGATCTTCTTCATTGACCCACACCAAAAAGGTTTTATCATCATTGTGATAAATGCCTCTTCCAACAGGCCAATATCGACACGCATTAGCAGCTTGAAGAAATCGATCTCCTTCCTTGAACAAGAAGTGATCATCAATCAACTGCTGCTGAACTTCTTTTGACATTCCCAACAGCGGATAGTATGTTCCGGTAAGGTCTCCTTGCAAGTTCATCAGGGCACCCGACACCTTCTGTTCCATGTCTTGGTAAGACGATTCTTCGAGACAGGGATTGAATGGATATCCTTCCAGTGATCGTCCACATCGAACTCTCGTTGAAATCACATACTGTCCTTCAGGATCCACCTTCACAAAAATAAATCCATGAGAAACCCCAATTCCAAAAACAATCCCCTCTTATGCAGTCACAATCTTACATTAACGAAAATAGAAGTATCTCCGAAGTCCTTGGCAGGATGAAGCGCTGTTTTAGGGAACCCCTTGTGATAATCATCAATGATAGGATCAAACAATTCCGCAAAGATATGATAGCTGTCAGCATCCGGTGCATAGACACCTAAATATTACGATACATCAGTTAACATACCAAATTAAAGAATGAACTTTGACAACCTTATTTCTGAATAAACTTATTATTACCAATTCCTGAATCCAAGTTCTCCACTCCACTTTGAATGACATCAAGCAGCGTGGCTCCCAAGTTAGTCTTGAGTTCCTTCAAGTTATCGAAGACTTCTCGAGTCAAGTACTTCTTGAGAAGAGAATGGCATTCTTCATCCGAAGAGTTCTGAAGCTTCAGAAAAGCGTCTTCCAGCTTAGCAAGAGTGTCAGGGTCCGTCATTCTGTTCTTATTCCTTCGAAGTTTGCAACCTGCAGCTCCACAGCAAGGCATACTATCTTTAGCAAGGTCTCTAAATGGGGGAACGTGCAGAACGTGCCAGGAGGGAGGGTACAGAAATGTTAGAGGATCAGGACGGTACAGTAACAGTTTAGTAGGTCAAAAGGTCATAATTAGTGAATATCCGTGCTTGTGCATAAACCACCTTACCTTTCGTTGAGACAATTTGGGCGTGAAATGGAGAAGTCCGAGAAGTAAAGGAGAGCAGTGGTGGAAATGCTGAAGACTGCAGCAGTGAGGAAAATTGCTTTGGCTGGAAATGTTGATGGAATGTAGAGGAGGATCCTCCGCCTCGTCATTTATTCTCCAGTCTCGTGTTGTTCTCCAGTCTCTACGACAACACCAAAAACGCAAATTAAGCAACAGTAGAGACATGCCGAATCAATTCTTCTCTCAATTACTTTGAGCAATTTGAGTTGCCTTCGTCAACTTCTATAAAGGACTCTTTCATTCCACTCGCTCAATGTTATCGCAAGCAGACCTATTCAACTTGGGGATATGTAAATATGTATGATGGAAGTATGGAGATAGTAGATGGAAATGATGGAATTATAGAAGTAATGGAAGTAGGGGAGTATGGAAGTATGAAAGACACTTTTTAGTTGTTTTGTTATGAGTTTCGGTTGGTAAAATGGAGACAGCTAAAAACTTAACTACGCATGATGATATAAAATAAATATTATGAATGTTTACATGACTGGTCGACTGGTGGTATTAAACTGTGTAGGGAAAATGTACAATTTGCTTAGCACTATCATCATCGTGATATGATATGGTGTGGCAAAATACAGAGTTAACAGGGGAATGCATAACCATCAGTACATTCATCGACAGACTGAAGCAAAAGAGGTTTGGTTAGGTTGGGTTCTACTTGTATGGATTACTGCAGATAAAAAATGCCGTGTTAAAGCGTCTATCTATATAATTCTGTGGTTAAAGCCAAAGTTAACCATGCATTGATGCATTGAAATATTCATCAAGTCAGGGTTTGTACTATAATAGTTGGTAGTGTAGGATTTGTAGGATTCATTCTTAAACCGATTATTTAAGGAGCAGGCCTAATTAATGAAAATGAAAATAATAATGTAAATCATGTGTATTGTGTACAGACTGGTATAGATATTGTAGGGTAATTTCACAGACTGGGAATTCACTAACTAAGATGGTCCACACTTTCCACCTTAATAACTTTGAACCGTGCCGTGAAACTAAAAAATGCTATTATTTTGATGTCAGCTAACTTTCCTATCAATACCCATGATAAAATGTTCAAAATCGTAGCCCGAACAGAGCAATTCATGGCTTTGAAAACTTTGAATATGGACTCTTCAGCTTTTTTATAGTGGCTAACTTTTTGCTATCTTTACAACGAAAACCTGCAAATAAGCGATAAGTTGAAGTGATGGTTTCCTCAAAACGGAAATCTTAACTCACGGCTTTATACGATTTTTCCGTTGACCATACGTTGACGCAGACGTTACAGAAGTGAAGTGCCAGTGGAGGCGGGAAAGTGGGTCTACCTCGCCTAGCCTCATGGTCTGATTCAGCTGATTCAATTTAGCTATCGCTGGAGTTTCGGTCGAACGTTGGT
>JAQGAC010001643.1:0-13050 GCA_034696585.1 Isotomurus maculatus | reverse complement strand
TTTGCGAATTCTTGAGTTTCAGGTGAATTATTTTTGTTGGTCTCGTACCCGTCATATGACGGGCCTTTTTTGCTAGTTTACAATAAAGAAAGTAGCTGTGAAGTAGAAAGTAAGCTTAAAGTTAAGAGAAACTCATGAATCAAGACCTAAAGCTTTACATAACTTCCATACAGTTTGAGTTAAGTATTTTTATTTAATCAGTTTCATTTCAATATCAGTACAACTTCAATTCAACATCAGTAAAATTTCAAATCAACCTTAGTAAAATTTCATATCAGGATAAGTTAAGTTTCATATCAACATAAGTAAAATTTTAAATTAACAATAGTAAAGTTTCAAATTAACATCAGCAAACTTTTCCAATCGCATTAGTAAAATCCATGTGGGTTCTCATGAAAAGCTTTACAGATTCGGATTCAGATGTGACAACGACCAGTGGAACCATCTTCTGTGCTGGCGGTACTCCAACGATTCCTGTAATTAAAAGATTGAAACAACAAATTAACACTAAGTACTTCTCCTTTGGTTTCTAGCTCGTAGATGAAGTATTCTTCAGACATCCAAGGAAGTTAAAGGATTCTCACGGATTATCAAACCTTAAGCGGGTTGTATCATCATACGAAAAATCGAGAAATAGACCCGCCATTTCTAAGCCTAATAACTCTTAAATACAATAATACTTACTTATATCGTCGTTTCCACCGAAAAGACAATCCACTGCGGTCGTTTCATTCCTTCGCACGCAATCCAGTACGGAGAAAAACCACGCGTCTATCTGAGTCTGTCCCTGATCATCGCAGTCTCGCAATAATCTACGACAAAAATTCATATGTCACAAATCAAATCACCAACCCTGAACATTCAATATTACGAATTACATTTAATCAGGAATAATCAACGCACCTATCACTATCACAATTATTTTACATCACTTGACACTTCCAGTGGTTCGCTGATTCTCCAACAAAACCCCAATCCGCTCGCGCTCCCTCCTCCTACTGACAGGTCGATTCATCTTGGAAATCCACAACCCTTAACAAAACAAGAGAAAAAATTAACAGATTATTAATCACAAAAGATATTTCATAACGCCACAATAGGGTGTTAGAGTTGCGTTACTTATAGCAATTACTTATGCCGTATAACTTATATTTTAAGTTATACGTCGCCAAAAACGCGTTACGTAACGTAAAATTTTAATTTTACGTCATAAGTTATACGTTATAAGTTTTACGTAACCCTGGACTCTAACAGCCTAATATTGAAAAAAGTAATTATCAATTTTACTTACCGACTTGTTCAACCACAGTGAAGCGAATCACAACTTAACTGCTTTAAAAATCAATGAGTTAGATTCAGAGGCTCTCACAATTAATTAGCCGGGTCTGGTACTACTGGTTTATAATCTAACGTGAATTAAGAGAGCTATAATGTAAAGGTTATTTGTGTAAGTAGAATTTTGATGGTTGTAATTAAGAGTTGAGATTGGGAGTGAGCAAGTGAGGCCGAGGGCCGAGAAGGGTGAGTGAAGAGTGGAGAGCACGTGTCGTGGAGCGGAGCACATGGAGTGAAGCCCAAATGCCTCACTCGCCTCACTTCCACAGATGCCGCCTCCCAACACAAATCCAACTTTCCACTAACTCCACATTTCCAACATTCCAACACCTCCAGCCAAACAAAGAATATATCATCTCAACTTCCTCAACAATCTCATTCCGCAACAATACCACCACTTCTTTAAAGTCTTACACAATTAACTACCACACTGCTTAAGCTCTAAATTAAACAACTTCTGGCATGAAGCACTAAAGTCATTCATGCCATAAGCTGTAAGCCACCTGAAGCTCTCTGCCTTCGTCATAAAGTAGCACAGCATTAAGAACCACTTGATTCCATGCGATGTGAGACAACTTTTACTGGAGTTCAGAAATTACGATTATACATGTCCAGTGATCCCGACTCGTGAATCGAATTCATATATGGTACTAAATAATTAAGACGTTACCTACATTTCTAATCACGATAACGACTATTATTTCAATTTCCTTTAAATCTAATCAATACAGACTAGATATTACTCACTGCGTGACCTAATAAATCCTGGATCAATTAGCCAAACAATTGTCTTGTCTGTCGCATTAATTAGATTCCATAATTACTATTGGTGGGATACTTCCGTCTGCATAATGTATAACATGCCCGTTATGTCTTTGTTCTGAGCGTAACTTCTCTGTTACGTAATATTGGGCTTGAGTGAGTCATAGAATAAAGGAGGGAGGCAGGATTGCAGGATGATCCATGTGTGTTGGTGTGAAAGGCGTGTCAATTGGCTTCAACCTTAGCGCCGGAGCGACTTCGGGTGGAGATGACCAGAGGGCCATGTGTTTTTGGAGATGTTTGGTTGAGTGGGTCCATCTCGGGGCTGCGTTGCTTGGAGGGGAGCACGTTTATTGTGGAGAAGATGAAGGGCATGTGGGCTGGGAAAAGCTGCGGCAAGGAAGCAAGTCGTAGTAAACGGCGGTGGTGGTGAGTCTGGGTGAATGCGGCAGTCCTCGTGATGAACACAAGTTTGCGTATAGGCATCTCTACTTATGGCAGTGGTCTCAGCAGCAGTAGCCTCTGCTTCTATCGTCTAACATAGCCTAACACAGCCTAACATAGTCTAACACACAGCAGCATTGCCCAATGCACAGGGAAGAAAGACGACTGGAGTGAATTAGACTGAGGCCATTAGTTATTTCACGCAAGTCGTGGCTTACATTTCTTCCGTGCTTCAATGTTCTGCTCAGAATTATTCTAAAACTCACTACTATTCTGCATCCAACAGGTAAGACAGTTTACCGATTTCGAAATCTACATACTCATCATTTACTTATCACTCGTGTCCTCCTCATCATCTTGTGCGTTTCTTAAAAATAGTAATCATAATAACAGAAGCACAAGAACAAGCTTACTACCAAGTCCATCATCATCACCTTCCTACCTCCACTGCTCCTGTTAGTACATTATTTAGTAACACCGAGTGAGAGAA
Source organism: Isotomurus maculatus (assembly GCA_034696585.1). Taxonomy (NCBI): domain Eukaryota; kingdom Metazoa; phylum Arthropoda; class Collembola; order Entomobryomorpha; family Isotomidae; genus Isotomurus; species Isotomurus maculatus. The sequence continues at coordinate 10,019 of JAQGAC010001643.1, read as the reverse complement.
CAATAGGCGCCCATCATCTTTTTCATCATAATACACTTACATATACACACATGCTTTGTTCCATCGTTCCAATGAGGCCTTGGAATTTCCAAGCAAATTTTAATGTTTCCACAAAATCTGATTTCTTATGTGTGTGTGTACACTCCGCTCCATCATCATTATCCGAATTTAGGTTTTCATTCGAGCAAAGCTGAGGCAGTATGTGTAATGTACATTATGTGCAGTTTTGGAGCACCTCCTCAGACATCTTTCCCATCCCGAATTCCCGAACATTTCCCCCATCCTCCTTCCATGATGAACATTATTTTTTACTGTGAGAACTCACTATTTCTTACTCGCTGCAACCCGTCGGCTTTCTCCACACACGTTCCCTAAAGAAGCACACAAGGTTCTCATAGTTAAGCAGTATTAAAGCGGTGGGTGAACTATATCCCGAGACATTTTGTAATCATAGTTTGATGGAATCTTTCGAAATATATTCCCACATTTAGAGCGCAAAATGACTTTTCGTTACATATCATTAAGTTACCTCGTATCGTAGACAGGAAGAACCTCAACTTACACAAAGGAAATGATACACTCTGACTCATATAGCACTACCAATCTACCAACCATTAACCTTGCTTGTATGTATCTAATTAGATGTATGTGCATATAACTAACAGCATTTTTAAATCGGTTAATCAGAAGTACATTGTGGGTAGAAGTTGTAGCAATCTTAATGGCTGGTGGTGTAAATTTGTAGCGTGCATTCAACTTTTGTTTCTTAACTAAGGGTCGTTAAAAATTAGACGCTTCTTTATTGTTGGCGAATGAGTGAGATTGAATGGGAGGAAGGAAGGAGGTTTGATGAGGGAGGAGTGACAATGGGCGAGAGAATGGCGGGTGTGACGGGGATTTGAATTCGGAGGAATTCAGTGCGAACCGAATAAAGTGAAGCGACTGACTGACTTAAGGAATTCTCGTTTTGTTGCAGTTGAGAGTTGGTGCGTAAGTGCATGATGGAGAACGCGTACGGGATAGGGATAACCAATCGCTTTTCAAGCTTCCTTCGGAGAGCGTCTTCTGACTCTGAGGAAGATCCTGAGGAAGTCTTGAAGTCTGCCGAAATCGGAGCTAAGCCCAAGGTCAAGAGCGCTGAAAAGGAAAATCGAACTGAAAAAGTCGACTCGGCTCCTTCGCAAAGTAAGTTTTCTCGGGATTATGCTGCGTTTGCACTTGGGAGACACCAGGTGAAGATCTTGTCTGAGATGCAGTATTTTGGATCTTACAGAAATTGGCGCTGATAAACCTGGAAACGCTGCTGCAAGGAAAGGCATCCGCGATTCTAATCAAAAGGGTGGTGGAGATGCTGCCAAGTCGGGAAGCAGACCTTTGCGTGAGTTTTCATTTTATACATAATCCGTATGATAATCAGGAGATCATATGATTAAAAATTTAACTTGAGTGGTTTATTCTTTCCAGCTAGTGGAAATGACGGACAAAAGCCCAATCGAGGACCTAGAACTGATCGGCCACCGTACGACAAGGAACGAAGTCTGAAATTCAACGATGAGGAACGAGAGGAACGTAACAATCGAAGAAACCGGGAAGAAGGAGGTCCAAGGTGAGATTTTTATGAGAATCATTCATGAGATTATTCAGATGAGGAAGTCTACAGAATATTGAAGGAGTTCTGCTATAATTGCTTCTTTATTTTAGGAACGATGATTATGGAGACCGACGGGGAGGTCGGGGTGGATTCAGAGGCGAACGACGAGGCGGAAGTTCTTCACGTGGAGGTGGTGAACGTGGAGGTGGTGGCGGTGGTGGAGGAGGAGCAGGTGTTGGAGGAAGAGGTGGCCCAAGGAAGCGGGAATTTGATCGACAATCTGGTTCGGACAAGAGGTACGTTGTTCAAACTAAAAAACCAAGTTCAAAATTTCTCAAATATACGTTGTATTTATATTTGTAATTTTGTGAATTCTCATTGTAGTGGCGTCAAATCGGTTGACAAGAAAGAAGGAGGTGGTTCACGGAACTGGGGAACTTTCAAGGATGAAATTGAGTAAGTTAAATTGACATTTATGTCTAAGCAGCGTTGATGCAGTTTTAACTGAAATGCCTCGTTGTATCGTTACCAGAGCTGATCTCACTGGAAATCAAACCACCGGAGACGAAACTACTGAAGAAAAAGTAGAGAAGGATGCCGGAACTGATGACAAGTGAGAACTTACCTTGTCATTCATTATCTGTGATCCATGCAGACAATTATATGAATATTATGGTTTTTTATTAGGGGTGAAGAGAAGAATGAAAATGATGCAAGCAATGGCCCAGCTGAGCCTAAACTGATGACATTGGAGGAATGGAAAGCGTTGCAGGTGAGCGTAAGTTGATCCATCCGAGAAATTTATTGAACATCTTTAATATCTATTTAGAACTGAATACGCATTCAAAGTTTGTCTGTGTTTTTTTACTTTAGCAACCACGGCAAAAGCCAGTGTTCAACTTGCGGAAAGCTGGTGAAGGCGAGGATCAGTCGCAGTGGCAGAACTTGACTCTGAAGAAAAAGGAAAAGGTCACTCAAGAAGAAGATGAATATGAGGATGAAGAGGCTCTTGATGTAAGTATACAGTATTTGCATTTTATGGCGACATGTGTCTTTGTTTGTGGGTTTCTCTTATTCCGGAATTATGTTGTGTAGGAATACGATTGTCCCCAAAGGGCTGGACGTCAGAAACAAGTTCTTGAAATTGATTTCCACTTCGCTGATTCCCGACGAGGTGGTCCAGGAGGAGAACGTCGAGGAGGTGGAAGAGGACGTGGTGGCGGAGCTGAGCGAGGAGAACGGGGAGGTGGACGTGGAGGAGGAGGAGAGCGCGGAGAGCGTGGTGACCGCGGGGAGCGTGGAGAGCGCGGGGAGCGTGGAGACCGCGGGGAGCGTGGAACTGGTGAACGTGGAGGTGGCGAACGAGGAGGCGGCCGTGGATTCCGAAGAGAAGGAGGCGGTGGCTTCCGCGGCGGTCGAGAGGTGAGTGTTCTTGTCAGTGACTTAAGTAGCAATGACTTATCAAATGTAATGTTTTCAGGATCGGCCCCAGCGTCAAGCTGCTCCACGAGTTGATGATGTCAACGATTTCCCGAGCTTGGGTTAGTCGTTAGACGATAACACCTACATTTTAACACCACCAGAACTTATCCCTATTCTGAAGAAATGCTATAATATCGTGCATTCATAAATACATCAAAAATCATACGAACTTCTTCAAACAAAATCCGTGAAGAAGTGCACTATTTGTCAGCCTCGATTCAGATCTAAGCGAGTGCTCTGGCAAAATTGTTCTCCATAAGCTCTTATCAAACACCCTCTCTCTTCTGTTAACGGAGTTGTCACTTTCTTAAATAAGTATACACATGTACTTTAAATTTTATTACTAGAAGTAGGAGAAATTTTTAATTATCTCGGCAGATTATAAGTAGTAGTATAGGTTAGTCAGTAGTTTGTATGAAAAGTGTATTACTTGTGTGAGTGTAGATATTAAGCTACTTTTGCATGGCGTACGAGATGCATGCATACAAACACGATTCGTCGAAGTAGTTGTGTTGAGCGGTAATCATTATCATGCGCTAAATTGAAGTGTGATCACATGTCTGAATCTTAAAAGTCAAAAAACTTATGTCACAGAAAATACGTACAGATTAATAATTATTAAATAACTTTGTTGTGTTGAATGGGAACCATCGTAGTAATAATCCATTTTATGGTACTGATAGAATATTATGCTTAGAAATGTGTCTTTGATTCAACTTTTACTCAATAAGAACATGGGCGATATATTAGGTAAAATCGTTTTTACTCTACAAAAACCTTGTCCAGTAATGTTGATGTGGAACTGTTATGTTCTCGACAAACTATAAGTATATTTGCATTTAGTGGTATTATTGCATGGCCCTACATCACCAACAATTAGCTCAGAGATATAGTCCAGTGACTAGTTTCAGTGTCTAATAGAGCAGGACTGTCTTGTGCGGATGCATGTTATAAAGCTGTAATTAGATCTATAGGCGTACTCAAGTACTATTTTTTCTTTTGAGACTTACCATTTGCTTTTTATCTGTACATAACACGAGGAGTGAATCAAGTTTTTATTAAAGCCCATTTGAATTTGCTAGGGAAAAGCCGACAAAACTCAGTTAGTGATCCCGGTAGTAGAATATTGAATTTCAAAAAAGTGTGTGATTGGATGAGAATCAAGCAGATTTAAGTAATTAACCATGCATTATATCTCTCTATAGAATCAGCTATATTATTACTATATTAAAAGTTATGCGTAAGAAAAGAGAGGGATATATGCTACGTTCCAATAATCATTTACCAAGTTTTTATTACCAACCAGCTCTTAATATTTGTCCTTAAGATCCTTACAAAACTCACGAGGATTCGGGAGAGTTTTTGATCCGCAAGTATCAACGTTCGCCTGTCAGGACATTTTATAATGAGGAAACTATAAGTAAAAATAATAGTGTATTATATTAGGAAGTAGAATGTTGATATTCATACTATCCTTTAATCGTGTTTCCTGATCACCGAAAAGAACTACTTTATACTTCAACACTTACTACAGTCAGTGAAGGTCTCTATGCAGTCCGAGTCTTTTCAGGTATCGACTGAAAAGGATATACAAAGTCCCTTGAGTTAAACGAAAACTGCACCTTTTAACTGTGTTACTACTACTCTTCAAGATGGACTTGATTTTCATGTAACGATACAAATACCTTCTTGATTACTGGAGTAGTAAAACTAGATTTTTTCAATCTTCATTTAATAGGAATACATAATCATAAGCGCATGTGGCGCAAATATGAAAATATAAAGGCGTTGTAGTGGAAGCAGAAGAAAGCAAGATGAACAAAGATGTGTGACAAGCTTTGTACAAGACTTAAGGGAATCATCGAACCTTAAACATTAAAAATGAGTATAACACGATTCGAAATTAGATACTTGAAAATAAACGAGGCACTTAAGTTTAATGCTTCAAGGAAGAATAGTGTATAAACTTATCACGAGTGAAATTTATCGACAAAGCCTTTTCGGAAAGTTTCTAAGTGTAATAAAACCGTATAGTAAAATGAGAGAAGCATTTAAGCTGAAAAGCTTGAAAACTATTAATGTTTATGGTACACTTTTGCATTTAAAAGTCGCTAATGTATAACTAACAATAGACAACTAGTGAAAAGACTACAGAGTATAAGTCAAGAAGTATATGCAAAAATACCGTTTCCAAAATATCCAACAAGTATTGTCAGAAAGTAGAGAAGTCTCTGATTTTCGTCTCAAAGAGTTAACATCGTTCATAATTGGAATTTTATTGTAATTTGTAATTCAGTCAGACTCGAAAAGCTCTGAAAATTTATAGGGTAGTCCTTCACGGTTGCCTGTGTCTCTTTAAACAACTAGGCGATGCACACATCACCTCATCCCTATTTAAAATATTATAAAGTTATGTATCTTGTGTGTGTTACATTATTCTGTCCAACTTTTAGAATCGTTTACTGCACTTCATTTTGACACTGAATAACTTTAATCTTACTCAATAGTTCTTATTGTTAGTTATGTTGTTAAATGTTGAATGCTATTAAGTTTTCACTTATAAAGCTTTTAACTAAATATTTTCTTTGATATAATATGAGAAAGAATACAGATTGATAATAATACAAGAAATGCAGGTTGAGTAGCTACGGAATGTTTAGCAGTGGCGAGTGCTCGAGATCTTAAATGCTTGTTCAGATGCTATTTGATGCATACAGTGGATGTCACAGAATAAAGACTCAATTTTTATTATGATACGACCGTCTAATCACTTCATGTCAGGACCCTGTCGTTTTATAACCGTTAGATTCATGGGGCGTTGGTAAAATGACTTCTATATGGAAATGGCTTGTGGTGTGTACATTCAAGTGAGTCTACGAGATGTGACCAGAAATGGATTCTGTGTGTCAAGGTCATCGGGGACAAGGGGAAAGAACTTGCCTTGTTAAATGTTCCATACTTACTTAGCTTGCTTTCGCTACTAAACCAATAAGACATGTAGTGATGTAGTTCAGCTGAAGTCGTTCTATTCGTATTTTTGTGAGAAGTCTTAAAAAGTTTTATAGTGAAATATCACCAGCGTTTAAAAATTTCTTCTGTAATGATTTAGTGATTCGTTGTTTACACATCATTGTGAAACTAACCTACCAATTCAAAAGTCTTAATCTGTACTTATTTCTTATGGTAAAAGTCTCGAAAATTGCCAATAATTAAACGTCATGGTTAACGTATTTACTAGTGATTGTATTTGTAACTGATTGATAGAAAATAACAAAGTTGATACAAAATGATGAGATTGGTTGTTATCACGTTTATTACAATTTCATAAAACACCGCATACGTACTACACTAAAATCTTAACTGCTATCTAATTGTAAGTAATGTTTCAGCACTTGTGAAATTGGAAGGCACAGGAAGTAAAGGATTCGAAAAGGCTACAGTTCGCTCTGCATTTCAGCATGTTATAAAAATTAGTAAGAACTGGTACGAAAATGTTATGACGTTGTATCTTAAGTTAAGGAAAGTTGGAATAGCATTGCTAAAACAGTGAAGAGATATGCTCTGAAAATGGAATGAAGTGTGTTGTTCGTGGTTAGCTTATAAAAGTACAATTGAACAAGCTCATATTGCGAACCATAGATTATTTGATAATATTTTGCGAAACTGTTTCCAAAGCTTCTACGACTGAGGCCATTTCAGCAATTGTCAAAAGCCGACTAATACTAAGCCGGATACTAGGAGGAGGTAAAGCAGCTTCTTCATTCTCTAAATAGCTAGGCTGCATCAATGCTACTTGGTACTCTTCCTTCATCTGCAAATATTAAAACAGTCAGTCTAAGTCACTCACATACACAAAGGCAGTAGCATAAAACGAATAAATTAATAACGCAAAAAAACGAACCGTGGCAATTATTTGATCAAGCAGCTTCGTTTGGGACTTTCTGGATTCATCGGAGTCTTTGATGTGCAAATGTTTGATCGGCGCCAACTCGTGCCCACATAATGTGAATTTACTGAGGGACTCTAGTTGTCTGATAATTCAAAAAAGCCATCCCAATTATTCACTAACACTAATAATAGTTTACAGCAACAAGGTTCCATTCCATTTGTTCCTTACGTGTGCATGAATTTGCAATTGGAATTCAGTTCACCGACATAGTGAGGATTTTTCTCAAGAATCTTTAAAGACTGGATACCAACTCCTGCTAACAGTGGCGGCAATGATGCTGAGAAACAGTAGCCTTAGAGAAAATGTATGCATATAATTTCGGTTCAAACTATTTATAAGAATGGGAGGAAAGACATCCTCATTTTCAACATACCAAGACCTGAAATTCTTTGATGGTCAACCACGAAAGAAGGCCCCACAATAAATCCTCCAAATGCAGCCAATCCGTTCTCCAAACTTCCACTGATTAAGTCGATATCTTCAAGCTGAGAACACATTTAATAGAATTAATTTTCTTCATTTATTTTTCTTACCGAATTGACGAAACTCTACTTACAGGAACATTCAAGTATTCAGTAACACCACGGCCAGTAGCTCCAATCGTTGCGAATGAAATGCTTTCGTCAATGAATAAGCGAACTTTGTGCTTCCTACATAACTTCGCCACTTCGTTTAAAGGACACATTTTGCCAGTTTTGTAATAAATTCCTTCAACAATACAAAATCTTCTCACTGTCCTAGCTTTGGTCGGATTCTGTTAAATCAGAAACACGTATTTTAAAAATTAAATCCGTCAAAGGCCTAAGTAGTAGCAGAGTTTTACCCTTCTATCCAACTTCTGTTGTTCATCCAGTAAGCGATTGAGATCATCAGCGTCGTTGTGTTTGAAGTAATGAACAATACTTCGAGAAGCCTGGAGTCCTTTTTGAATGGAGAAGTTTACTTGCTCATCACTAGAACATCAATAAAAAACTGTCAAGCACAAATAGTAGACCAGTCATGTGTTTCAATAAGATTCCCTACGCGAAAATGATGTCTCCAGCTTTTGAGTACGATGGAATAGCACTAGCAATCGTAGAAAATCCGTACGAGTACAACGCAGTTTCTTCCAATTTCAAGAACTCGGCGATTTTCTCTTCCAGTTTAATATGCACGTCTAAACAACAATACATAACCAATAAAATTTCTAACCTGCTTATCCATATTCAAAAAAGTTACATAATACTCACCCACGGTTCCGTAAAATCCCCTGGGACCACATGACCCCACCCCATACTTACGAATGCACCGCTCGGCTTCGTCATCTAACGCCGGATCATCCACCAGTCCCAAATAATTGTGAGTCGCTAAATTCAGATACTTATGTTCCCCAATTTGAATAAACTTCCCTGGTCGACCTTCGATAGGACCCCATAAACGTTCAGCTTCATTTGCTTCCGCATTCTTTAATTTCTCTCCATCCACTAGTGGCTTTGGTTTCCAAGCTTGGAGAACCTGCTCCTCCTCCTGCAGAAAAATTCGACCAGTTGTTCAGACCCACGCTCCACAGAAACACTATACCCAAATCCTTACCTCTAATGTCAGCTTGATTTTCGGGTCCGGATGCTTTTTCTTCCGGAAAATCAAGTACAAGACAGAGAGGAAAAGCATCCCCTCCAACATCAAATGATAACTTGGTGCCTGAAACCACACCTCAGCCATGAGTAAAACAAGTGGGCCTTTAAGCGTACTCCACACCTTATCGAACACTTACCTCCGTCAACGTCTTGTACACCAAGTTGAGAGTTCCATCATCTTGAGAGTCCTGAGCCATGTTGATAAGCCGCAGGTGAAGAAAATGATCCAACCACAACAAACCTCTGCAGTCGACTGACTACTTCTGTGATGACTTTGGAGACGAGCAGAGAAGGCGCGGTTTTCACCTTTGAAATTCGACTGGCGATCTTCGATCTTCTGCGTGAGTCACTCGCACTCAATGTCACATATCTTCTTTTCGGCTTAATCCATTCCGGTCTTTTGTGAAAACTTATGAATCAGATCAGATAAATCCGTCTGCTATGAATGAATTGTGAATTGTGACGTAACTTTTCACCTGAGATAAATAATTAAGAATTCCCGTTCACTCCTACACTGTTATTGCAGGCGTAAGAATTGCTAGTACGAAGTACGAACATAATTGCACTTTGCAACAGGATGATCACATGAAGGGATTTATGTAAACTGTATTATCTTTATTTGATGAATGACAACGATTTAGTAATCGTTGCGTACATAAACGACTTACTAAACTATTGGCGAGAAAACTCACCTCTGCAGGTATGTTAATACTGTACAAGTTAATAAGGACCTATACAACAGCTTTAAAGTCAGAAATATACTTAAGAAGATATCTTTAAAAAGTATTGATATTGTGTGCAAAAAACTAGGATAGTCTCGTTTATTGCAGAAAGAGTTTAGAATCATAATTTAAAAAAATAGAAAACTAGATCCCCTAGATTTCTATTTACAGTAACAAAGGAGATTCTTAAACTTCTAATATGAATTTTAAGGTTTCCAGAGCTTTAAGGTGGAATCTTCACTGTAGGTGCAAATTAGATTTTGATGTGGATGATGGGAAATTCCAATCACGTCTTTCTCATGTACCTATCAAACACATTGTTGAATTGTAAGGTAATCACTAAGATCAGAACGTAGATTGATTAGAATATATTATTATGTTACTTACAGTCAAAGTTCTCTCTAGCTTTCCTGTGTTTATTGAAAAGCAGTATAATACTTTGTCTTCGCCAACACAGTAAATCCACTCTCCTCGAGGGGAAATCGTTGCACATACGAAGTCACCTCCTTCCCTTTTACCAGAAGTAAATGACTTGACAATCTGAAAAATTGAAGAAAAGAAAATGACCGACGTTTTAAGTTATTTACTGGGGCTGCCACACTTACTGGCTTCTGGCCCCTCTTCTTTCTTATCTCCAAAAGACCCTTTTTAGCTAATTT
>JAQGAC010001642.1:0-13057 GCA_034696585.1 Isotomurus maculatus | reverse complement strand
TTTCTCACCTGCATTGAAATCTATGGTTGCAGTAAATAAGTTGGAGCTAACGGCAACAAAAAGAGCTGCAAAGCAAAGGACGCGGAATGACATAGTAGAAAAATTGAAGTTTTGAACGGAGTGTAATCAACCCGGAGTTTACTAGAACATTGAGAAGTACAACCAAGATGGCTAGCATTAAATACTGGCAAAATTAGATAGTATATTTAACATAAGCCTTGATGTAAGAAATAACTAAATATGTTCTTTTGTGTTTGAATATTTGAAAACCGGTGATGTCTAGCTTTTCTCGTAGTTTTTTGTGTTCCTATTATATCGATTATTCTTTGCACCAGGTGTCATTTACAAATTACCGACAATTCAAACATATGTTTTAGTGGGTTTTATCTGGACAAATAAAAGCAATGGGCTTTTTTATATTAAATACGGATTAGAATATCAATGTTAAAGTTGGTTTGTAAATGGTTACGAAACACCTTACAATACAACGACAAAGCCTATTTGAACTGAAACCTATTTGTTTGCATACGACGATCTAAATGAGTCAGTTTTTTAATCATCGTTTCAAACGCTTTTTTTTCATTTGATGGTTAAAATGGGGTTTTATTTGAGGCAAAGCAATGTGATGGATTTGCTGCAGGTCTTTGTTAGCAAAGTATTCACTTTCTCTAATCCTACCAAGCAATTGGGTGTTATTGTTAACGTTCTGTAATGGTATGATGAGTCACAGAAGTAACAGCGCAGGTTGACACGATTTAGACGCACAAATACCATCAACTCTTTATTCAATACTACTACTACTACTACTGAACGAGACGAGAGCTGGAGAAAGATTGACTGTGAAGTCGTAAAATACACAGACTAAATTCCATACTATCACAATTGGTCATCAAATGGAATTCAGTGTATTTGGTTCTAGAAACAGGTTCATATAAAAATGGATACTTATGACATGATGCATACAGGAATCATGAAGAAAGATTATTATCTAAGTAAGAGAGAATATACTTACACATTTGCTGTTGATGCAGGCGTCGCCAGATCCACATGTGTATTCATAAGAACCAGAGCCATCAGAATTTTCACTTTAAGCAGTTCCAGTCACAGCATAAGGCCCACAGGTCATTCCAACGCAGACTTTATTAACGCAGCACGGACCTACCTGTTCTGAAATTGAGAATAATATTAGCTGCTACGGCAGAAACAAATTAAAAATACCGTACTTGAATTGCTTAGCAGATTTTAATTCTCGTCATATGTCGCCTTTTAAGGAATTAACTTTTTGCATATGTTCGTTTAATAATATTCCTGAATACTTACTTAAGTTACTTGTATATTATTTCGTTCAGCAAGAACTGAACTGACAACAACAAAAAGTGCGACGAGGCAACCATACGGAGTGACTTTTTGGTTTTCGTTGGAAAATCTTACTTAATTTTAATTACACACAGTTACTCCATGAATTCAAACTTGACTTCTACTACGACTGCTAACCATCTGAGAAGGCTGCCTTTAAATACAGCCATTTATGAAGAGTCATACCAGTGGATTTGGCATTGATTAACAAGGTGGTTTGCAGCGTGCAAGTATAGGGATGATATAATTTCTAAAAGAAACTTTCTGTTATTTTCAATGACAATGCTAAAAATTATTTGCTTATGGTTACAAAAATTCTTTCTATACCACAGCCGAACACATTAATAAAATGGAATTAAAATTTCTATTCGATGTGAAATAAGGAGATTATCTGCTATTAATGTTTTTTACGTATTCCCATAGGTAGTTAAGAAGTGTAAGTAAATTCTACACTTGTGTCTAAAATTCCAGCGACTAATGATACTAGGAATGTACCCATCGAACTTACTACAAGCTATTTCTTTAGGTCATGAAATATCTTTCAATACTTTCAGTCACCATGCAGCTGTCATGGTCTGGTACTTATTGAACAACTTGTCTAAGTCATTGACGTCATATGAAAAAACCGCAGCAGCAATTAAGCATTCTAAAAGCTCCAACTCTTTTATTGCACTGTTGAAACGAGACACTGCTTCCATCAGGGACACAAATTGTGTAACAGTCTTACTTTTTGTTTCTGCTATCAGGACAAGTATGATGGAGGCTTCGGATTTTTTTTTAATTTGCACCATATGCTGAGCAAAGTATACTCTTAAAACAAGGAAACTATTTTCTTTAATGCAGTTTTCAATGTCAAGGTTAATAATCTTGGAGTGTGAGTATTATCAAGGATTTCAATTAGCTGGAGAAATTATTTATGAAATGAATTTATTTTATGTAAAGTCAGTGTATATTGCAATAGTTTATCATTGACCAAAAAATGACCTTTTGATCAAGATTTCAACCAGAAGGTTCGTTTTGTACATGTAATTATAAACGTTTCCGTGTTTTTATTTGTTTGAACTAGAACATAGCTTTATAATAAATCAAAGCTAGAACCGTAAAGCAAAGCGCCTAATTCGTGAGAAGGTGTTTCTAAAATCAGAGCATCTTATAGCGTAAATAAATGGATTAATAAGTGAATTTGTCCAAATACAAAACGCTGCTGCTGGATACACCCAACCATAAATATCAATTCTGAACAATGCGTGCAATACACCGAGGACTGTGAATGGCAGCATCAACACAATAAACGAAATCGTCAAGATGGACAGAGTAATTGCAGCACTTCGTTCCCTTGTAAAAACATCCTCTTCGTGTCTGTTCGAATGTAGTTTCATGTCCCTTGTAACTTGACCTATTTTTGAAATTCACAAATCACATTTATTAAATTATAAGAACCGCTAATGGACCATTTTTAATCGATACCTTCATTCACACTGGAATTGTCATCTAACGCTGATGAGCTACATGTACGGAGGAGTTGCTTCTTTGAAAAATATTTCTTTAGCTCCCGATAAATCGACATGTTAATCGTAACCAGAGAAATAGACGGCAGCAATGAACCTACAAGAACTAAAGTGAGTGAAAATGATGTACAGTGGTGTCGATGACAAGCCCACTTCTCACTGTCCAAATTTGACTTCCTGTAAACAAGGCTAGTAGCCGGGTCAGAAAAAACATCCAACTGCAGCCAAATGCTAACAAACAAAACCGCAGCAACTTGTTTCAACATTGAGAAGATTGATCTTCGTTGGATATATTTTACACCTTCCACAATAGTCCTGTATCTGTCTATGGCTATAAGAACCAACATATGCGCTCCGAAAATTCCTGGTACGTACAAAAATGCTGTGTATAGTTGGCAAGGTAAATAGCCAAGCGTCCAGTTGAAGAAGTATTCAGTGTAGCTTGTAATCGGGATTATTATTCCTCCTACACAGAAATCTGTGACTGCTAAACACAACAGGAGTACGTTGGGGGGTGTTCTGATATTTTTGTCCGTAATCCAGGAGACGATAATCAGCCCGTTTCCCACTACCGTGATTACTGCAGTGGCGACTGTGTACACCACAAGGAACCCGTATCCTAACATTCTTTGACTTAATTACTTTCTCCTAACCAACAAGTGTAACTTCGGTCTAATAGACACAATAACCCAGGTATTTGTGAATGAATTTTTTAGCTAAAGGAAAGTGAAACCTTTTGTAATATATTTATGTGCAACAAGAGTATGACAATCATTTGTGTCCCGTGGAAGTTGGAATAATGTTTCCTTAAATGACCTTTTCTTTTTAATTCACCAGTGTCATAACTGTGTGATCAAGATTACAATAAGGAAAATTGCCTTTGAAAATTTAAGTTTGACATACTTGTGTCACACTGTTTCGACTTCCGTAATGTCTGCCATCAATGAGAACAAGACAATTGACAAATAGTGAATCTCTGCAATTACAAACATTGGTGGTTTGTTGACAAACTTAAAGAAAATACGTAAACTGTTTTCTAGGAAAGCCTGAATGGACTACTTAATTTATTGACACCAAACATACATCGTTTTTAATTACAAAAACAGTCTGGAGTTAATATAAAAAATGAATGATAGCGTCAATAGGAAATGATATTAATTTATTCTGTACACTATGAAACATCTTTAACAGCTTCTGTGGTTTATCAATATGAATAAAAATTGTGGTTTTTTATTTCAGTAAATGATGTTTGATTAGTTTGAATAGTTTCTTGATAAGAAAATTTGTATCCAATTTGGATTAGGATTTACCACTAATGGAAATAGGTAATAATTTTTACTTGAATTATATTGGCAAAAATCCTCTACTATTATAATTATTATTACTAACTGTGTTTTTACAAACGAACTGTGAGTAAAGTTTTAAACAAATTCAAACCACAATAATAATTAGAGACTGGGTACTTAGTTTTACAATGAAGTCAATACAATGTTCGATTGGTCGGTAAGCTTAATCATGTTTTGGTTTTTTGGACAACTGGCATCGATATTCAGTAAATATCTTTCTCTTCAGCTTCTTCCTAGATAAATCATTCACTTCAACACGAATGCTGTCAACATTTCCTGGAGGCATTTCCAAAGGTACGACAGGACGGTTCAATTTAATTAAAGCTGCAAGCACTGGTAAAATATCTATTAAAAGTAAAAAAAAAACATAATGATAGAAATACAAAAAGGCTTGCAGACGTCCAAAAAGACGGATGCGAATAAGAAACGTAATTAGCTGACTACCAAGAAGAGCATTAGAGCGATCACTTAATTCCGGATCCTTAAAGAATCCTCTTCTTCCCGTGTTGTGACTTCGCCTTCCAGATAAGTTGGAGTTGTATATTTCATCCTGTGAGAAAATGCGTCGGAAAATCACCTTTCCAGCTTCATAATTTGGATCCCTCATCGAAATTCCCCTTCTAATTTTATCTGCTGCTGCTTTTATCGTATCGTACGCTTCATTAAGAACGCTCACTTCAAACCCATACGCAGGGTATTTCAATAAAACCTACATTCAAAATATTATTTCAAATTCAAATCATGCAAGTCAGAAGATAATGAAGAGGCAAGCAAAACCCTTCCAATAAGAAACTTGCCACAGAATCCAAAAAAGACTTTCCATCTGGTGAGGCTGTCAAACTGTACTTTAATTGCACAATTTTAAAACCATTTGATTCTGAATTATCGGGCAGTGTCCCTATTGGAGGCCCCATGGTTTGATAAGTAACGACGTTCTCTGCTGAGTTGTAGTTTGTTCCATCAGATCCGCAGGTCAAGAGATTCACTATACATTCCGGAGAAGCGTTTGATCTCTCTGCAAATTGCCCAGTGTTTAAAGACGAATGCGATATGGGAGTAGTTTCAGAAATGTTGTTGGCCCATATCACATTGTCACTGCTGCTTGTGCCTGCTTGTTGTTGAGTGGGGAAAACTTCCAAATCTCCTAAATAATTTTATTCATTCATGAAGTTTGAAAAACATTTATGGTATTCAGAAGTATCATCCGTTTGTACTCGAGGCAGACCTTGTGTGTTCGGCATATTCACGCAAGTTTCCAGTGACTGAAGATTTATTTCTAAAGACTCAAAATCAGTTTCGTTGGAAACACCCGAAGAAGAACACGCCTGCATTTGTGATGAAAAAGGTTGTCGCCAGTCAGATGGTCTTAAGGCTGAGGCAGGCAACGCCAGTGGCGGATTTTTGGCAGGAAACCGTTTACTCATTCCAGAATCTTCGTCATCGAATTTTCCAGGACAAGCCTCTTGAAGCACTCTAAACACTTCTTGCATTTCATCTTTGCTTGGAAATATATTTTGTTTCGTTTCATCGAATTCTTTTGCCTTGCTTTCAAACTTGTCTTCAAACTGAGACAGGAACTTCAAGATTCCTAAATATTCAAGGAAAAACACATTACGGCCATTAATTCTCCAATTGGCTTTATGTAAGATAAGTCAAAAAGGCGCACTTAGGATAGAGAGCAGAAGAACTGCAGCTTGCTTGTCTTCCCTGAAGCTTTGAAAAGTGGAATTTTGTGTTTGAGGATCCGAATTTAAACAATTATCGTTGTACCGTATGTACAGCATACGAAACAGCGAACGCACCATTTGTGCAAATCCAGCATTTTTTCGATTTTCCAAAATAGAAAATTGCGTTCTGTCAATTTGCACAGGTCCCTGGATTTAGCCGCGTATTGAAAAGAAGTTATTAAATAACCAATAATAACTCGTACATTAAACACTAGCATATTGTGAGATTCAGTACACATCTCTTACCACAAAGACTTCGTTAAAGTCTTTAATCATACACAGAGTCAGCTCCTTGACTGTCTGAGCCGAAGTAGTAATTCTCTGCAGTTCTAAAAGCCTCAGGATCATAGACGACCGTTCAATCACCACGAGCCCCCAGACCATCTCAAAGATATCCTCAGAAGACAGTCCAGTAGCAGAACCCACTTCCTTAGCAGACTCAGGCGACAGAATTAAATACAATTTCTGTGTGAGCAGATTACAAAGGTCACCGTTAGTTTGAGGGTCCTTAAAGAAGCCCGAAGGCATTCCATTCTCATCTTCTAGCAATTCACTTAGCAGAAACTGGGGTAGAGGAGCAATCTACAATGAGCAACAAACGGGAAGATTAAAAATCAATAGTATACGTCTTACAATTGCAGGGTAATTAAACTTACCTTACTAAACTTCAAAAAACCTTTATTTATTTCAAGCCAATCAGTGTCTGATATGTTCGTGTTTGATGAGGCTTCATATTCCCATGGGTCTTGGGTTTTGTTCTTCATCCAAACAACAGCACCTATAAGTTATGAAATCATTTTGCATCTAACTGAAGTCCTCTAATATTAGTGGTGTCAAAAAAATTGTATCTTTACGAGCTATAGCGTTTCGTTTGGTGACATTCAGGCTTTCCAACTTGGCAGTGTCATCTTGGGAAGCATTTCTTGCTTCAAGTTCTGGCTGTGGGAAAACAACTTCGCTTAGGATTATACAAGCCTCACTTAAGTCCCATTGGATAAATGCCAAGGCCCATGCTCTCGGATCCACCAGAACAACAAACCAACGATTCATGCTTTCAGAATCCACGTATCCGCGATGCAAAATCTGAAATTATCAGTTATCAGGATTAATTTTGAAGCTAATGTTTTTAATAAGTTGAGTGTAGTACAATCAAAACACTTACAACAGAAGTCTTGAGAAAGGATTTGAAGTGAACAATGAGCCCTGAATCACAAGCATTTTGCATTGAGGAGGAAGCCCCACCAGCTCGACAATTCCAGACTTTCTGCAGATTACTCCTTAATAACTCGCCTTGGGTTGGCCCTGCAATAAAACGTTCTGACAATTTATAAAAATTAATAGAAGCAGTAATTCCGCATTCCACATTATACACAGTTTAAGTTAGCTCTGTGTACAAAACAATCTTTGAAACAATTAAACTTACTTGTCTGATGCTGAAAAAGGATTTCAAGGACCCGATGATTATCTGTCCGCATCATTGCGTCTACGAAGCATAAAATATTCTGTTTAGTTAGTTTCGAATGAATTGTATTGTAGAGGTATTCAGTCATTTTCCCGTCAAATCCTAGCTTCTAGAAATTAAAACAATTATTCACAAAATATATTTGAACTCCAATCCATTATGACTTTATTGTCTTAAGAAAGAATACTCACAAAATGACTGAACAGTTTCTGGCAATCTGCAATATCTAAAAGCTTTCTTGCCAGCAATTCACTGCACAGTTTATAACTCACAACTGTACTGCTTGTAACTTCCCTTAAGTTCTCTTGGAAGGCGAGCAAGATATTTTCAACGTTTGGCTCATATCTCATCTCCTGCTTTACTTTATGTTGCTCAACAGCGTGATAACATTTATTATGTGATTTCTTAATATAATTATAAAAATATTTGTGAGCATTCAAACATTCTTCATCCACAATTCCTGGGAATCCATTTTCAATTATTTTATTGAAATAGAATTCTGCATCTTTTGGGTTCTTGTCCGCAAGTAAAAAGCATATTGTCTGAGAAGTACGCATGAGAACCTTGTGGTTCAATCCTAGCTCTTTTTTTACAGAACTCCAGATCCGGTAAAATTCTGCATGTGTTTTCTCTAAAGTTCCCATGTAAAATTGGTTTTCAGCAATTAGCCATCGCATTTCAACCAGGACCTCGCTGTTGCTTCTTAAATTATTCTCCATAAAAAATGCAAGTTCAAAGAGCATCCTTTCGACGGATATTCCTCTTGAGCGAGACACATGCATTCGACATAAAGGATTCCGTAAAATTGCCATTATGTTGTCTATAGTATAGTCTATCTTTTGCGGTACAATAAACGCGACTATAGTGTTATACGGATGCATAACATATTCGACAAAATGTTCAATGTGTCGCATGTTTAGAAGAAGAAACTCAGCGATATCCGTAGAACCGTTGTTCGATAAGTTGTGTTTAACAACAAAGTCTTTTACAAGGTTTGGTATTCTTACTTGATCTTCAGTGTCATTAAGATGAAGAAGTCCAAGGTTTTTCAACAAATCAAATGTGATTCCACTTATAGGCTTTTCTTGTTCAAGTTTAGATTTCATGTATGTTGATGATGTAAATTTAAGTCTGTGCAGAACTGTAACTGGTATCCATGTTTTCATGTAAATTGATGACATTAAAATATCTTGGGCAAATTTTCCTAATCGATGTTTACGTCCTAGGTGATTCCATATAAATGATAAAAGTAAATTAGCTAAGTAGTTATCATAATGGGGTTTCAAATAAGTTCTGCTCTCGAATCTATCAAGGTCAATCAAAAACCTTTTCGCAGAGTTTCCAAAAATTGGGGATTTGTGAGTGATAAAAGAAGCTGCCAACTTAAGGAGAAAAGGATTTGAGTGAGTCTTGGTGAGAAGATCTTCGAAACTTTGATCTGGAATAAAACTGTTAACACTTTCTACCAATGATTTCAATTTGGAAGTGGAGAGTTGCTGGAGGAGAAATTCATTTTTATCTTCGTTCGTCCTCAATTCCGAATTTGAATTAGTGACACAACGGATTACGCGTACATTTTTATTCCTAATTTGCACAGATGTATCTAACAAATCGTCTAAAAACCTTTCTGCACTAGTATCAAAATTTTGTATTATAAACAGATGTTTGTTGTTGCATGTATTAAGAAATTCCGCAAGTAGTTTGTAATGATGAGTTAGAGGTTCTGCTGAGCAGGTTTCGAATTCACAGCTGTGATTGTTGAAAGCCTCCAGAAACGAAACAAAATCCTCTTCTGACCGTGTTTCCACCCATATAACTCGAATACTTTGATCAGTAGCACAAACAACACACTCAAACTTTTTGCAAATGTAATTTTTTCCTACTCCTGGCGGTCCGAGTATCGAAAACTTTAGTTTTGATTTACTAATTTCACCACTGAAGTCATCAAACCAGACAAGCAGAGAACGAAGAAGTTTATCACTGTCAATATTAAGTTCCCAGGCAGTCTCCATTTTTATATATTCCCTTTGGCGTAAAACCACACTAAAAAAATATTAAAAGCAAAGAGTTCGAACTCGTTTTCATTAAATAGTATTGAAAGAGGCACAATTTGGTGCAATTGAACAAGTTTTTGAGCAATGATTATTGAGGTTGGGATTAAAGTGATAAGAAAAATCATATGTTGTTTATTATGTGTAGTAAGTTTGGCACAACATTTATTGCTGGCAGTTATATTATGGAGCACACACGTATTTTTTGTTTTTGTCACCTTAGGAAAGAATTCTCCAGCACTCACTCACTCCTTGAGACTCACTGGATGGGTATTTGTACGTCCTCTTGTTGAGATCCAGTAGAAATAACAATAAACTTGTTTCTACTGATTGTTGATTAGTAATGATTGGTTTGAAGTTTAATTTACTGTTATACCGTATTTACGTGATGGGACGGACTCGATATGTCTGTGGGAATAACAACTCTCGATAATTATGTTTACTTCTCTTTTAACAGTTCGCCTCCACAACTTTGTACTGTGCTAAACTCTTTCTATTCTCGTTCTCTTATTTTAATTCCACTCTCTTTGACAGTCCATCATTTCCTGTCCAATGTTTTGCGATTTTAATTATATTCTGCTAGCCACTAACGGACCACAAGTTAAGCAGACATGAATAGCGGATGTGAGGCTCTTATCTTCTTATGACTAGCTTTAGTGCACACAGATTTATTTTACATTATACTTGTTTATTTTCATTTATTTACTTTACCGTTTTTGTTTTCATTTAATCAAATACCCAACCATATTAAACGCACTTGTAGTCAATAACGCATATTCGCGGATAAAACTACACGATCTACAAGATTTCTAGACATCCTTCAATAATATTTCCGAATTATATCACTTGGCAACTGCTGCGATTTTGTATAAAGAGGGTAAGAAGGGAATCTTTCCAGGTTTAATTGACTTGAAGTGAAAATTTAAACAATTGTTAAGGTTAAAATGATAAAAGAATAGAAGTGGAGTTCAGCAGCTAACGTAACACATGAGTTACCTCTCGCCTTGTGGCATTAAGAAATGAGACTCAAATTGCGGTGATTAACTTTGTATACTGAAGTTGCCAGATACAGTCCAATGTATCAAGCAAGTAGAGATAAAGGAAGACTTGATAAAGCTAGTGCTTAAATATGCATATCAGTCCAAACTACACTACCATTGCAATAAACGCAGACTGAAAACTAATGTGATCTCATATGATCAATTTGGTGGAGGCTCAAATCTGTATTCAAGCAGTTTAAATTCAGTAAACATGTTCCTCAAGTGTATTTAAGTTTGACTTAAAACATAAGTCAGCAGCTTTTTTGAATATATTTAAACTAAACTTGTTTTCTCTTGTTTTAAAATATAAATGAGGAATTTTCACGTTACTGCCAGTAAAAGGATGTTTGAACTATTGGAGTGCACAGTGGTAAACCAAGAAATGTGCTCACTACTAAAAGACCATGGCCTAGCTACGTCATCGGAGGTGGAAGAACTAGCCCTTTTTGTGGTAAGTTCTAAAACTGGTAACCTTCAAGTTTCAGTGTCAAATTGTACGTCAGAATTAAACCATAATTGCTTTTATCTAGAATCAAAAACTAAACACACAAGCAGCTAGCTACCTGTACAAAACTGTGTTACCAAAATTCGGAGGAGTTGAAGAGTTCGAAGATCGCTTTGTAAAAGTGCTCAAAGAAGGATGCAATCAAAGTGCTTTACTAATTCTTCTTTATGATCCTGGAGGTAAGCAATACGAAAATGATCCTAAGTTTTAATTGAGTAGAGTGATTAGGAACTTTTCGAAGAATTAAATAAAATCAACCAACTTGGTCGGAACAAAGCTATTGTCACACTACAATCCTCATAATGGATAGGCATTATTTTTTGTGTGCTGTGTACTATTACGATTTACATTAAAAATTTTGCTGTAACAGATGATGAATGTCCTAAACTAACCCCGAAGGAAACAATCGCTCACGAAATACCACAATGCGATGGTGATTTCACAGGAAGAAGTAAAGAACTTTCAGAGCTTCATAAGTGGCACACGCAAAATCAAACTATTCATAGAAAGCCAATCTTGGTCAACGGTCTTGGTGGAATCGGAAAGACATCTCTAGTACGGATGTTCGTCCAGAAAATCGAAAAGACTCAAATGGCAAATATTATTTGGCTCAATAGTGGAAGGCTTGATATTTCGAGATCAATTTCTGCATTTCTGAAAAAGTATTGCCCTCAATACTTGTCAGCTAAACAAGATCCAACAGCTTTAGGAAAGTTTGTTTTTCAAATATGTCAAAGTCAACCCACTTTACTGATTATCGACAATTTGGAGGAATTGGATGAAGAACTTCGCTTCATTTGCTCGCCTTGCGAATTCCTTTCTGTGATCGTAACTTCGAGAGACAAAGGGTGTTTGGATGGACAAATATTTTCATTGAACATTTTAAGTCTTGCAGAAAACGATGCAACTGAACTATTTCAAAAGTTGTTAACAAGAAACATATGTACGAAGGATGTACCATCACTTTGCAAAACTTTACAAAACTTCCCTTTAGGTCTCATCGAAGTTTCCAATTATATTGGAAAGAAAAATATTAACAGATCAAACTACAACATTAACTCATTCCTAGATGAATTCCAATGCGTCAGAAAACAAAAGAAAATTCTAAGTGACTTTCTGCCGAATGAGAAAAAGTCAAATTGTAGATGTACATTTATAACCTGGGATAAGACTATCGAATATATTCGCAGTCTGCAGAATGAAGAGTCCAAACTTGCTTTGCTCCTTTTGAAAATACTTTCATTTGGAAAATGTCAAGAAGTAAAAGAAGAGGACTTCTCTGAAATGAGTGAAATTGGATCCCTTGTGGAGCAAGGAGTTTGGAATTTCATTGATGCAGGGTTTTCAGATACTGAGTTGTGCATGCTACTTATCGATGAGGGACTTGAACTTCTTGCAAGATTTAGTTTCTTAGAATACCAAGAAAAACTTGATTGCTTTCAGGTACACAAGATTTTGCAAACAGTTACCAGACTGAAAAATCTTGACAACTGGAGACCTTCGGAAACTTTCCGCTCGGCGAATAAAGCTGTTGCAGACAAACTAAAATGGGTAAGAGATAAGCATTCAACAAACCGTAGGATCGATTCTAACCCAAACATTTTCCTCTTTAGGAATTTCCAACCCATCAGTGTCCGCATTGTCGAGGAAGGGAATGTTCAGCCTGAGTGAAGAACAAGTGTTTGCACGAAAATCATTCTTTTTAATGTTCATTGATATTTGTTGATATTGGAGCAGAAGAAAATTACCTTCATATAAAGTATGAAAATTTATATTAAAGTATTATCAAAAATGTAGATTACATATATTTGAACTGAGTTCATTCGTGCCTAATATCTTTAGTAGATTCTAGAATATCGAAAATTTCTGTTTACATGTTTTAAAAGATTATGATATGTGTGGAATTACTAGAATTTATTACGTGGGTACTAGTTTTATTTTTAACTAACTAAACTTCTTAAATCTAACAATTTAACTGCTACGTTATATTGTCGAGGAATCGTAACTGCGTACTGGATTTACGTGAAAAGCAGATGACGGTGTTTTTCAGATCTCTGAAAAA
>JAQGAC010001641.1:0-13060 GCA_034696585.1 Isotomurus maculatus | reverse complement strand
TTATTTCTTCAGTATTCGCCCCTGTTTTAAGCGACGCGGAAAGGACAGTCTAGAACAAGTGAAAGAGTCGGATGAAGGCATTAGCTCTTTTTAATGACAACCTTTCATTTGTAAGGTGGATTTAAATGAAAAGTAGTATGATCGTGCACTTTTCTTGAAACTATTCAGCACATAATATATACTTGACTCATCCAACCTTGATAGCACAGTTAATAAAATATATTTCAGTTCTGCAGTAGTCTGTAAAACAGTTTTATAAATTTATCGGAAACTTAATATAAAGGGTTCTTTTATTATAAAAGAACCCTTTATATTAAGTTTCCGATAAATCCTCCGTCGCTTGATTGTTTTTGCTAGTTCATTACTTATTGGGTGGTTACCTCACTTTGTAATATTCATAGGCATTTGACTAAAGATGTTTTAAATTTGAGTTAAAAGTTAACAACTTATAAATTGACAGCAAGGTACATGGAGGAGCAACAATTAAGAATTGATTGGATTTTTTTAGATACAGCAGAAAGTGGTAAATTATACGAGTATTGCCTTCAGCTGAGGAATGTTCAGACAGCAAATAAGATATTTCAGGAAGGATGGAAAGAACAGCACTTTCAATACTATAGAGAAACAACTCTTTATTTTCAGCAGATTGCTAGCTTATTTGTAATGTATATTATTTATTTCAGCAAATATTGAAGGTCTTTTTCGGCTCTACCTGGGATTTTCAGGATTTTCTCTTAACGAGATAGTTTATTTCTTCAGTATTCGGGCGTGTTTTAAGCAAGGAGGAAATGTTAGTCCACGGCAAGTTAAATACTGGATTATGAAACAAGTTGTCTTTGCAGCTATGTTAGCAAACTATACGTTGAAATATAATGTTTTAGTGATTCTCAACCGCCTTTTAAAAAACGATATCAGGTGAGTACAGAAAAAGTCAACTAGGTTAAAATGATAAAACCTGAATCACAAATAAATTTTTTGCTTGTTACTTTCCAGGAAAAGATTATCAGATATTAGTGTTAGGTCCTGGAGAAAATACCACGTTTTGATTCAACATTTTAATTCCTTCAACGCGAACGTTATAACACCTTATCTTCTTATATCTTGGACAGCCTGTATTACAACCTCCTGTTATTCTGTCATTAAGCTGTATGGAAAATCTCATTTTGTTATATTTAACAGCTCTAAATGGATTTGGTGCTATTTTAATGTTTATAAAAGCGCAGGGAGCTGCTATGAAAACTCAAAACTGCTAAAACAAACGTAAGGTTAACAGTTAATTATTTACCGTTACATAGCTTTCTCAGTAATATCTTGTGTGTTTTAGATGGAAAAGGAATTTGCATACTCAAAACGGGAAGAAATTGAATTTGGCCATATTAAATTCAATGGCTCCATCTAAAATTAAGATAGGACATGTTAACTTCTTCGATACACTAACACCACTTGTGTCGATTGATTTGGTTTTGAACATTCGTGTAACCCTACTTTTATGTTCCTAGTTCGATTAAAAAGTTGGTACTCTCGTTCTATATTTTTATTCTTAGTACAGTGGATGCTTTTGCACAAGCATCAAATATTAGTAATAATTAAGAAAACGTAAAAATCCATTGTATTGATTTATTTGTTTAAATTGCAAGCGTTTACGTTTGGATCTTATTAGTAAGCAATAATTAATATCCAATGCAAAACAATCTAATTTTATTTTCTTAAGTAGTGACATCAGCTCAGTTATATTATAAACGTAATGAATAAAAAATCTAGCAATATTAAGCTTCATGAGAAAACGAACCTTGGATGTAAATATCTTAAACAACAGGAAATGACACGAACGAAGACATTGAGAATGTACACGCAAATAGACCAAAGACACTCATCATTCATTGAAGTATTAATCAACAGCATGTAGGTACTATGTTTCACTTGACCTGAACTGTGTCAATGAGTCTTTTGTAAGTACACGCCCATTGTTCCTATTTTGAAGCAAGAGTTGCCTTAGATTTGTCTGCCACTATCAGAAAGTATGTAATGGTTGAAGTGACCACCTACGTTATAAAATATAACGCTTTAAAGAAAAAACTCAAGGTATAAATTAAAGATTTTAAAGATAATTGAACTTACATTATAAACAACTCCATAATCAATTTTGAAGCACTTCAAACCAAGAACAGCGATAGAATTAGCCTCAAGTTGACGGTTGATGATTGAAAAAAGTTCCACGGGAAACAATTCATGGTCATCTTGAACACTAAGCAGTTCTTCCCTAATTTCTTTTACCTACAACATTAAAATTAATATGGAATATTGGACATAAAATTGGCAATAAAAGACAAACCTGTTCTCCAATATCAGCAGCAAGCAGCATCGTAGTGCAAAACAAAACTAAAGGGTACAATTCGGGAAGCTTAGAAACTGCGACTGCTGTCAGGAAGACAGCATCCAGTGTAGTTGCATAAAGAAGGACTGAGTGAACAACATATAAAAATACCAGAGAACTTAATACGTCATTTGCAATGTTGAAAAACTCCCGGAGATTTTTAAAGTTCTTTAGAAATTGAAAAAACCTAAATTCATTCTGTAAACTAGTTTTTGACGTAATTTTATACACAGCAAATTCAGTGATTGCAGGCTGAACTTTCACGAAGCTGTTTACTTCATACTCGCAAAACTCTCTCGTATATTTTTTGAACGCTTGCACACTCATCCACATGCTAGCGACTGCTACAAAAAGAAACAGATCCATTGAATAGTTTTGCACGCTGGCAATTGAATGTTGGATAATGCTGAAGGCAGAAAAGCTAATTTCCTCCGCTGTCACTGAAGTGTCATTAATGGCCATTTGCTGTTGGGGAGGCTGACTTGAAACGAATAGCTTGTACTTTCCGTATTGACCATGGAATTTCAGCATCATGTTTTGACTAGCATTTGTGTACTTGAAATAAGGAATTATTTCCCGTAAGGATGCTAAAATGGCGGTTGCTACATTTACAACACAAAAAACTACAGATGAGGCTTCCACCTGAAATCAAAAGACACTTAAGCTTCAACGTCTAGTTCTTGGACTTTTCGACTTACAGTGAATTGACTACATTTGAAAGGAATATAATCTGACGGTTTCTCGTTAGTTAAGTACGTCATGAATTTACTTAAGTTGCCTCTCTTGGTCCACAAAACACGTTGGAAGTCAAGGTATAAGGCAGCGTTAACGAGAACCCGAAGGATCCAAAAGTAGTCTGGTGGTGAGTTTGGAGATTCATAGAAGGCAATACGAAACAGACTGACCAAGTGGTGGACGTGTATACACACAAAGGTTGTGTACATAACCTGAAAATATTTTGATATTTTCAAAATTACTTTCAAAATATATTTGATTTCAGAGTCTTTCACTACTAATACAAAAACGTACCAGTTGAGGCCACAGTAAGCGTAACTGCGGGGAGGCTTTTGAGGTAGAAAAGAGGATGGGAGAAATTCCTATAATCCAAGTAACTCTGAAGTACCACTTAATTGTTGACTCTAACACCATTTTGCAAATTAAGTTAACAGAGAGAATGCTGCTTAGCGTAACTGTTGAAACATAAAATGCAAATAGGAGGTTGACTAAGGTATTGCAAACCAACACCTCGGAATTCCGATTGTTCTAATTCTTGACTGCAAAGAGTGCAAGCAGTTAAGTTAAATTAGGAAAAGTTGTTTCATCGATCCCTACTTTATTCTACACTCAAGCTGATTGAAAGGAAGAATTTCTAGCAATTTCACAAGCGTGATACGTGTTCCGCTTTTAATTCATTTATTTAAGCACCCTTGCGTGTTCAATTGTCGTAAGGTAGTAAGGTCTACGAATAAACGAATCCTTATCATATGTCTTATTTACTGGAGTAGGGCTTTATAAGGCTCAAATACACATTAATTGCTGCCGAACACACACAGAAGATTTCAGTTCCCTTTGAACCGCTGACTTATAAACATCATCCTTTACTCAATACCAAATCCTGTTACTAATCGCAGACACAAAAGTAATTACACATAACGTCGGAGCGTATTATATTCCAGCCAGCTTACTGACTTGTGCAAAATCAGGCTCTCCTTGAGGCGTGGAATCGAAGTAATGGAAACGATAATTTCAAAAATCAAAACTTATCTGACTAAAAGCGAATCGACTGAACTGTAACGATGTTTGAATATTACTGACAACAGCAAGTATGTTTAAAGACGACAAATTAAGCTATTTTATAAGTACCCCTATTCTAATAACATCCTGTATAGAATTTTGGGATTGAGTAGATGCCGGATATATCTGGAATATTTTAGGATATAAATATAATACATATTTATATATCCTTTGATTTGTCACTCGTGCATACATCATTTTATTCAAGTATGTCCTACTGATATGCACTTTAGAAAATACGAACTTGGAACTCTCTAAAAAGGGAAAAATGAGGATGCAAAATTCTTAGAAATTATTGTTGGGAATCGTAACTTGGGACTGGGCTGAAATGAAAAGCAGATGACTGTGTTTTTCATGTTTGAGAAAAGTAAGAATTTTATGATAATTTTTGAAACTTTTCTTGGTGAATTATTTTACCCAAAAATAAATGATGAAGATGGGGAAAAAAATTTTGTTCCTTGGCCCACCCGTTCTAAAGCCACACCCCTTGAAAAAAAATCGGATTTTCAAAAACCACATGAAACTATGATTTTCGAGTTTACGGAGCTCACACATCTTCATCATTTATTTTTGGGTAAAATAATTCACCAAGAAAAGTTTCAAAAATGATCATAAAATTCTTACTTTTGACAAACATGAAAAACACAGTCATCTGCTTTTCACGTCAGCCCAGTCCCAAGTTACGATCCCCTAAAACTAGAAAACCAACTAAATTCAACAGGATTTTTTTATTTCTGTTTATTGGTATCTTTATTGCGTAAGTATTAAAATCTCATGCAAAGAATCTCAAATTACAAAATACTAGCCCAGTTATAGACATAAGCAATGAAGCTAACAAGTTTAAGACTGCAAGTTATCCCAACGACGTGGGTGGCTAAGAGACCACCGCCCAATTCTCTATCAGTAGTTACTCCCAGACTCACACCCCAAGTATTAAAAAAGCAAATAAAAAAGGATTCATAAGAACGAGAAACGAACGAACGATCAAACGAATTGAAGGAAGGGATTCAGATAATACACGCGAGTCGATTAATAACTCCGTAAATTAAATCCACCACGGCCAAAGGTATTGTACTTCACTTGACAAAAAATACATTAAGATTTTTTTAAATGCACCTCAGCTAGAACCGAGCTCACCTCTGATACAATACATATTATGAACCAGAAGTTACTTTGGCTTTGTCTGCCACTATGAGAAAGTATGTGATGGTTAAGGTGATCACCTGAAATGTAAAATAAAAGGTTGAATGTAAAGACAGTGGACAAAGTGAGTTTACACGACTTAAACTTACATTATACACAACTCCACTATCAATTTTGAAACATTTCAAGCCAAACACAGCGATGGACCTTGTTTCCAATTGACGAATAGTAGTTGCAAAAAGATCCACAGGAAACAATCCATAGTCATCTTGAACTCTAAACAGTTCTTCCTTAATTCCATTTACCTAAAACACATTGAGTAAAATACTGTATAATGGACACAAATTTGGCAATAAATGGCTAACCTGTACTCCAGTATCAGCAGCAAGCAGAATCGTAGTGCAAAACAAAACTAATGGATAAATTTCGGGAAGCTTAGAAACGGCAACTGATGTCTGAAAGACAGCATCCAATGTAGTTGCATAAAGCAGCACCGAGTGAACAACATATAAAAATACCAACGAATTTAATATGCCATTTGCGATCCTGAAAAATTCCTGGAGCTTTTTAAAATTGTTACGAAACTGAAGAAACCTAAATTCATTTTGTGGGCTGTTTTTTGAAGAAATTTTATACAGAGCAAATTCCGTGATTGCTGGATGAGCTTTAACGCAGTTTTTCAACTCTTCCTTGCAAAACTGCCTCGTATATTTTTTGAACGCTTGCACACTCATCCACATGCTAGCGACTGCTACAAAAAGAAACAAATCCATTGAATAGTTTTGGACGATGGCAAATGCATGTTGAGTCATGCTGAAGGCCGCAAAGCTAATTTCCTCTGCTGTTACTGACGTGTCATTAATTGACGTTTGGTTTACTACAAGTTGACTTGAAACGAATAGCTTGTACTTTCCGTATTGACCATGGAATTTCAGCAACATGTTTTGAGTAGCATTTGTGTACTTGAAATAAGGAATTATTTCTCGTAAGGAGGACAAAATGGCAATTGCTATATTTACAACGCAAAGAACTACAGCTGAGGCTTCCACCTTAAAGCAAGCACAATTTAAAGTTTAAGTGTACACTCCTGAATCAACGCCAAGTTCATTTCAACTTACCACAAATTGACTGCATTTGAACGGGAAAATAGTCGTTGGTTGCTCGTCACTTAAATACTTCATGAGTTCAATTAAGCTCTGTCGCTTGGTCCACATGACACGTTGGAATTCAAAGTACAAGAGAACGTTAACGAGTAGGCGAAGTATGATAAAGTATTCCTCCGGGGAAGTTGGAGCTTCGATGAAGGCAACCCGAAGTAGACTGATCAAGTTGTGGACGTGCATACACAATAAACTTGCATATATAATCTGAAAATATTTCCAAAAGTTCAAAATTATTTTCAAGTATTTCATGGCAGATTGGGTTTCTATTGCAATCAAAATGTACCAATTGAGGCCACAGTACGCGTAATTGCGGAGAGCCTTTAGAGATGGAAAAGAGGAAAGAAGAAATCCCTAATATCCAAGTAACCCTGAAGTACCATTTGATGGGCGATTCTAAAGCCATTTTGGAAACTAAATGTAAAATAGAGAATACTGTTTAGTGACTCAGTGGGAATGTGATAGAAGCTGGAAGTTTATTCTGACATACGTGTTCCAGTAAAACATTCTGGTATCCCGAGTGTTTTAATTCTTGAGTGCAAAGTTACTGTCGGAGTACGTGCCAGTGGATGTGTTTAAATAATTAAAAGGTGCTTTATCGATTTAAACCATTTCATACTCTCAAACTAACCGAAGAAGCATTTTGTACAAACTTTACAGTGGAGCTTGTTCGTAGTCCCGTAAAGACACTCGTGGTTCTGGATTCGCTTTAGTACAAGCATGCTACGTATGACATTTCCAATTCATTAGCTTAAGCACCCTTGCGTGCATAACAGAAGTAAGTTCTTCAAATGAAATCCTCATTCGATGCCTTATATTTTTATTGGAGTAGGGGCTAAAATACGTATTGCTTATCTGAATTGCACATACATATCAACTTGCTTTTTAAACGCAGTCTGTGAAGCTTTGTAAAGAAGGCATGAAAATTTAGCATTAACCCCAAGTTGTCCAACTAACTATTCTTCAAAATGTAGAATAATTTATTACGTATAAACATATTGCTTTGTAACCAAATAGAATCTACTGTATTTTAAAAACGTAAACGGAAATAAATAATCCCAGAGACCACAGTAAATTACAGTGGAATGAATAAGAGTGTGCTTATTGAGTTAATTTCTCCACAAGTAAAAGTATGCAATTGTGAAACAGTAAGATTTGCTTCATCAAACTGGGCTTGACAGTTCTCTTTTTTATCTTGGTTTGACAAGTGTGCACTTTAGAATTACACTATTCTTGGGAAAAGTTAAAAGTTCCTTACATCATTTAATTTTACATTATTAGGCTATTTTTAATTTAATACTGCTGGTGCTAAATAATATTTGGCATTGTTGTTCATAATAGACATGAGAGAATCGAAGCAAAGGCTGTCTTTCAGCAAGTTATAAATTAATTGATGACATGAAACGATGTGTAATGTAAATAAATAGGACAAAGCGAATACGAGCAAGCCGACACACATGGAAGACGTTCTAAATGTGGTTCGTTTTGTGTGTTCGATAATAATGGAATTGATTAGATGCAATTGGACTGGAGAGGCTGAAGAGATAAGACACGTTGAGTCGAAATGAGTGATGAGATTTCGAATGGAGCTGCTTTGAGTTGAAACAGGTTTTGTGTGGGTGACGTCACTTGGCTACTAGGAAAAGGCAACAACACTCTTTCTGCGAATCCTCCGGGAGGTCAAGTTCCTCGTGAGTGAACAAGTC
Organism: Isotomurus maculatus; assembly: GCA_034696585.1. Taxonomy (NCBI): domain Eukaryota; kingdom Metazoa; phylum Arthropoda; class Collembola; order Entomobryomorpha; family Isotomidae; genus Isotomurus; species Isotomurus maculatus. Next base: position 4,883 of record JAQGAC010001641.1, on the reverse strand, counting down.
TTTTGCAGCAGCATCACTCAGCCGAGTGTGTTGGAGAGAGGCAGGTGTTGTAGGATGAGGCTGCTGTGGGTGTTCTCGGAGGGGGAGGTCCTCGCGAGGGATCAGGTCACTCTAGAGGTCAATGAACTGCGAAAGGTGGTTCTGCGGGTGGGTGACCTCCCTTGGAAGAAAGCCCGATTGGTCGTGACGGCGTTTTCTTATCCGGGGCTTCGGAATCTTATAACAGGATACACGATGATACGTAAAGTGAGTTCTGAGGTGGATGTGTTTCTGCAGGCTGACAAACGAGGGTACGGCCCTGGAGACACTCTCAACTACCGCGCTGTGGTGGTCGACGGAAGTGTCGACAAGACTTTGAAGTTCGTCAAGGTTTTTGGAACCAATGTAGCTTCGAATTTGGTTCCAATTCCAGTCCCAGAGGGTGGAGTTTTGAGGGGAAACTTCACCTTCTCTGACCACACCACAATTGACGTGTCCGTGACCTCTAACTTGACCTCGGGCATTCCCACCGCAACCGCATCCCGATATTTCCACTCCAGTCTATTTGGAAATTCCCACTCTATTGATTGCAGACATTCCCGGTTGACGTTGGAAGGCTTGAGCGACGTTTACTTGTCGCAGCCTAAGCTGAAGGGGAGAGTGACGTTGACGTCGTGGGAGGGACTTCCACTCGAAGGCGACTGCAACGTCACAACTGAACGGAGAGAGTTGGTGTGGCAAGGAAAGCTGACGGAGGAAGTGGTGGAGGCAGAATTCGAAATTGAGGCGGATAAGTTGGTGGAGTTCGGGAAACGGGCGAGTCGCAGTGGAAGTTTTGAGTTTTTTGCGCAGTGCAGGGAGCTCCTCACGGGAGAAGTGAAGTTCAGCAATAAACTGATTCACTTTTACAAGAGTCTCTTTAGAGTCGATCTGCTGTCGGTGCGAAGTTCCCTGATCCTCAGGGGCGAAAAATTTTCCCACCCACAGACGAAGGTTGTCCTGAATTTCCTCGTGGAGCGGAGGGACGGAGGCTCCGTGGAGGAGGAGGAGCCCTCAAAGGGACTCCAAGTGGAGCTCCTCCTCTCCGAGGAGAACCTGAGAAGACTCCGCCCCTCGAAGACCAACTTCTCCGTCCCCATTCCCACCGATGGGAGGGTGCGGCTGGAGTTCACAGTCGACCAGCCGCTTCCCGTCTCCTGGGGCGATAGAATTCGAATGGAAGTGGGCGACGCTGATGAGGAGGCGAATCTAACGGGAAGTCCTATTGGTTTGGTGTCGAATCTCCGCGTGACGCCTGTTGACCTAGCGAAGTCGATTCGGAGGGGAGACGTCGTGGGATTCCGGGTTCGTTCGTGTGTTCCCTACGGCAGCGTCAACGCCATTCTCTACTCCTCAAAGGCGATCTACTCTTCTCAGAGGTTCTCATGGGCTCCGAAGGATGAAGGGGGAGAGCTGAACGAGGTCATTGAACTCACCATCCCCCTCAATTTGACCGAAGGGTCGCTAATCCTGGTGGTGTATGGCCTCGCAGAAAAAAAGGCAGGCAGTTATGTATCAGTTGAAATTAATGTGGATCCTTCCAGTGGACCACAAGAAATTAAAATCGTCGATCAGGTCGACGTCGACATGTCGACGATTCTGACGTTCCGTTTGGAGGGAATGTTGGCGGACTCGGTTGTTTACCTGCAGGCAGCCAAGTTGGAGTCCTGGAAAGGATACGGCCAAGACAAGCAAAAATTTAAACCACTCTTAACGTGCCACGTGAATGGGTAGCGTAAAAACTATTTTATTTCTTAACATTTGTAAAAAATTAAGTCCAATTAATAAGACTGTGGATTAATTGCCAGGTATCTGAATGTTCACGGTAATCCGGGAATTCAGATTTGGGATGACTCACTGGGTGCGATCGGTTTGGGTGATGTGGATGTTTCGGGAAACTTTCACTTCAGCAGCGACAGGTCTATTAACTATCCTATCATAGTCTTTTTCGACGTCGACATGAAAACGTCTGCGGATAACAACGGAACTGTAACAGTGACGAAGACTTTCGACCGATTGATCGAGTTTGGGACGTACGTCGTTAGTGGAGCAACTTTTAATTCGAAATCGGGAAGGACGGCATTTTCTGATTCGCCAGTGCTGAAGATTCTACCGCCTGCGGTGACGCTGAGCGTGTCTGTTCCTCCGTCGGTTGTCCTTGGAGAGACAATCGAAGTCCTCGGGTACGTCAAAAACAACCTGGCCAGTCTCTTCAGAGGTCAAATAACGCTGCAGTCCAGCGAAGTGGGGTCAATTGATTTCAGGGAGGAAATTGTGGAAATCAAACCAAATTCATTGAAAATTCTGAAGATGCAAGTGACGCCTTTAAAGGTCGGGGAATTCTTCGTTACGCTTTGGTCGAATATCTCCAGTCGACTTACAGCAACGAAAAAAGTGAAGGTCATTGTTTAAACTGAAGTTCTCAAGCAAACTGTGGAAGAAGGAGAAGATTTGATTCCGATGTTTGTGCATCAATTTTAATTCTAAATTCATACTCACCCTCTCCACTACACATTAAACAATAATTGTTCATTTTTGAATGAGACAAACTCGGGTCATCTTGTGCAAAATGCAACGCGGTAGCCACCCCACCACAATGGCTTCCGCATATTGAAGTGAATTTAATGCCATTAATTCACCAGTAATATAACCTACAAAAATTATTGTTAGGGTGATACCCCCTGTAATTAAATACAACATTAATTTAAGCACAAATTAAGTAATTAAAACAAAACTATCAACGAAGCATTCAATTATCTCGTATCTGTAGAAGTTAATTAGGTCAAGTGAGCATCGTAAAAGTGGCGGAGAAAAGTAGAACGACTGACGTTATACCGCGAATGCGGGACGTCTTTGGGAAGTTGATCTTCATAGTCGCATCTGGTGCAGCGATAAGCTTTTCTGCGTTCAGTCCCGCTTCCAACTTCAACAAACAACGAACGCTCTTTGTTCCTCTTCTTTGGCGTTCCAAGCGAAGGATTAGAGGGAATGTCGTGAACACCGAAGACGTGAGCTGCCAGAGTGTTCTTCGCGTGCCTTTGTGCGTCTATTCCTCGCGGTATCTGCGACACTTCAACGGCAAACGAGCAGTTCTTCTCAAGACAGGAATAAGTCGAAGGTTCTGAGGCGCCCGATGATTGAGAGGTATCGACTTTGACGTGAGATTGCATGACGTGGCTCACCAACAGAGTAAATCTGACGTGAGTGAAATTGCAGTTGGGTTCAGGACAAACGTAAGCTCTGATTCCGTCGCTACGAATTTTGAAGTTGTCTTTTGCAGTTGACGGCATGTGAGTGTCACGGAAGTGGAGAACCAACTTTTCTCGAGCTTTTTTTCTCATAGCCTCTCGAACAGGATAGGCCAAAGGTTTGGATGGCTGGACTTGTGACGGTGAGCGAAGGTCAATCGAGAAGTCACAGGAAGGACAGTGCTGGGTTCCAGGAGGAAGCTTTCTTCTCGGAGATTTGGTTCTGGTTCTTGGGGGAAATGATGGAGGACCTTTTGTGGACGGAGAAGATAAGGATGATCTTTTGGTAGTCTTTGCGGTGTCTCGAGGATTGTTATCTTTCGGTGGAGTTTGTGGAGGATTGAGAATCTTCGAATTCCTTCTAGGATTCTGTGATGAGTCCGGTTTCGGCTGAGGTTGAAATTCTAATCCATCAAACCAAAAAATTATTTGTTTTTTGTAAAAAAATATTTCAAATACTTAAAGGATGAAGAATATACGTTGATTAATTAGCTATTATTTAAATAATCATACCTTTATTGCTTGTGTTTGTATCCGCGTCCTGATTTTTAGGCTCGTTTTTATTGTTTGGTGCTGCAACTTTTTTTTCGTCGGACGTGGGAAGTTTAGTTGACGCAGAGAAAAACTTCCGGAAACTGAAATCGTGAGGAGTTTTGATCCGGGTGCTTTTTCTAACAAGACGATTGTTTATACAACTTTGAGTCACAGCTGTTGTCCGAATTCTTGCTCCAAGGTTCCTCAGTCGACTTTCCAGGAGAAGAATCTGCGCTGTCACTTGAAGGCTCGTGTGAAGGACGGATGAGCAATTGAAACAGATGCTGCTGCCTTCCTCACTCGTCAACACGTCGAAAAGAATCTTTGTGTCGAACTTGGAGGCAGAAATTCCTGTCCGCAGCATTTCTAGCGTTCTTTCCAAAGTGAGTGTCGGACGAAAGGATTCCCTTGTTGATTCCAGTTGTGTAGTTACGGAGCCTTCGCACATGGCGCAGCAAACACCGTCCTCCACCATCTCAATGGACGAGATTGACTGCAGCAATCTGCAATTTAAAAGTTCTTGTTAGTCCGGAGAACTAAAAATACTTGAAACCGATTGTTTGTTTACTTTTTGCTTTAATGGAAGAAAGAATTCGCGGTCTTTTTTGCTTCCCTCCTTTCACATCTCGTACGTATTAAATGCCGGATAAGCTTCTGAATGTCGAAATTCGACTCACATTTATTCTTCTGCGTCAGGAACACCCACAGTACAATAATAAATAATTATTATTCCAACCAGTCGACAATGATACAAAAACGAGATGAATATTCAACAATTTATTGTGTCTAAATAAATCAATGAAAATGAGCAGACAGGTTGTATTGAAATCAATTCTAAGTACAAAATGAATTAATCGAAATCTCATATTAAGGGTGAATACGTCAGGTGATTTTCATAAAAGTGTCGGAGGAAAGTACGACGACTGAGTTTGTACTGCACCTGCGAGAAGTCTTTAGGAAGAAGATCTTCGTAATCGCATCTGGTGCAGCGATAAGCTTTTCTTCTTTCGCTGCCACTTTCAACTTCAACAAACAACGAAATCGCTTTGTTCCTCTTGAATGGCGTCTTCAGCGTGGGATGAA
>JAQGAC010001640.1:0-13063 GCA_034696585.1 Isotomurus maculatus | reverse complement strand
ACTCGCATTCTCAGCCTTACTTCTGTTGAGTGCTCTCTGCACTTTGATTTTGGAAAATGCATTTAAAAGTTTTGGAAAAGTATAGTGAAAGTAAAGGATTATATGACATCGGAAAGACAAGAAACGAAATAACTGTAAAACTATGAAACGCACAAGTCGCACAAGCTACAAGTGTATTTTTTGTGCTTTATCGTGAATTGTAAAAGTGAAACTTACCAAACAACCAATCGAATGTAGAAGGAGATTACAGGAAATTCAAACTTCAGTTTCAATGCTGTCAATAACATATTCAATATCTTGTTTCAACAATAAATGAGCCCACGGCTTACTTTCAGGTTTCTAAACTTTCTAATTTAAACCTAGCCAACTTTTATTTTTCATGCCAAAAAGTTTTTAAGTGTTGAAAATAATTATCGTAGATGGCAGTTAGTAACCGTATACAATCCTAAGTGTACTATTGAGTATGTGGGTACATCATTAACAGCAACCAACGGAAAGGCACGAAACTCAAAGCAGTTCACTCAGTTTTAATGATAGCGACTAGTTTTTCTGAAAAACATAGAATACATTTTGTAGGAAATAGGAAACTGTCAATTTAATATCCAAATTTTTATTGAGCTTGTTGTATTAAGATTAGTAATGATGTGTATTTCTTGCAGCAGAATATTAAAATAAGACGTTTTCTTAGTAACTTGGGTGGAGAAAAAAAACACAAGCTGCACTGGTTTGTATAAGTAAGAAGATACATAATATTAAGCTTATCGTGAGTTGTCTGCATGTAACTTTTTAGTGCCTCTTATATTGATGAGGATTAACCATAAACATCTGGTGTTTGCTAGCTTATACAATTCTGCATATGCCCAAGCACATTTTGCAATTTTTGGGGATTCCTGTTTCTAAGTTTTCTGTTAGTGGCTACTTTACTTTCAGTGGCCTCAGATGTTAAAACCTCAGAAGTGGGAGACGCAGTTTGGTGGCTGTATTCTTCTTTTATGTCACAACCTGGATCAAATTATATACGAAAAAATTTATCACATTCACGTTTCCCATTAATTATTTCTTGGTTGTCGGTTTGCTTTGTTCTTGGTTTTGTTTATCAAGGAAATATTTTTGTGTGTCTCGTTACAAACAAGTCCCCACCTCAAATAAACTCAATTAAGGAATCCTTAGACAATAACATGACTGTATTGGAAGTGTTTGGTGCATTTATAAATGGAAATGGAGTTTCTTCTTTGAAGCTTGTGTTGATTCCGGATTACATCAGAAGTAGTGAATCTTCAGAATCTCGCATTCAAGAATGGATGAAAAGTTTATAAAACAACTTAATCTACGCTTGTGGTAACGGCTACGGATTGATTGGTTCCATTTTGCTACACAATATTTTAGCGTTAAGGGTAAAATTGACTGGATGGGCGCGTAGGATAACAACCCGCCTCGTTTATATGCATCGAACGAGTAGCCATTGCTAGTTGTTTAAGCAAAGGGCAAGGAAGAGAATGACCTTAAATATAAATAATGGATCTGTGATACATCCTGACGCGATATTTGTGATTTCTGTTCACTTTGTTTCCTAAATCTCTCCATTTTCTGTCGAAGTTTCTTAATGCTCAAAATAAGTGACAAGAGTTTGCTTCAATATTCAATCGTATTTTTGTCACCTTTGAAACAATATCCAATCCAAACTGATAAACCCGTACAGTTACGTACATCATTCTTAAATAAGATCTGATAACTGCTTTAATAAGTAATCCTTTCAAGGTAAAAAAATCCTAAGCTTTTGTCATTATTACTAGCTAAGGTCAAGTTTACAATCAGCAAATCTCAGAAAACTTCTGTAAGTTGAAACGTACATAATGGTACCGAATTATTTATTTACTTGTCATGTTAACAGAGCTGGCCATTGCTTCCACTTCTACTCGTATCCCTATCAATACAAACTATTTTAGACTACCTTGCCTACTACCGACTGCCTAGTTAGGAGTTACTGATTCAGCGGTTATATTTAGCTATTACCCTTGAAAAAGTGTTTTATCGTCTCAGTCCTCTTCTGACTTTGAACTACTCCAGACTTCCAGTGCACTCCAATATCCACACACTCCTTAATAGTTCAAATTAATAGAACACTCACTTTATCCGACTTCATGAACTAAGTTGTGAAGTACTAAGCATATTATTGCCTCTTTCTTAAGTTAAACTCAAATCGTTCCAACTCCACTATGTCCAGTTTATTGGAAACTTATTCGGAAGAGGAAGTAAATCATGTTGCAAACGATTTCAGTAAGTGACAAGACGTTAATTTTTATTAAAATATGAATCCTCCTCAAAATCTGCATGAATCCTTGCCCTATAACTTCTACAAATCTAAATCATAAAAATGTCTTGTCTAAAAGCATGAGTTTCAGTTTATAATCTAACCATACTGCGTTCATGTTTGCAGCTTCAATGCAAGAGCAGGAGTTCTGGGATTTGTACAACCCAACGGAGCAATTGGGTTCCGGTGCCTTCGGAGAAGTTGTGGCGGCCATTCGCATAGAAGACGACCATCCGGTTAGATTTGAATTTTAATTGAATTTTGCCAAATAAATCGGAGGAGCTTGCAATGCAATAAATGTAAATTCAAAACTCCGAGCTACCAAGGCTTCATTTACGTGGTATCTTAACATTTACTTTGTATTTATTCCGGGACTGTTGGCCTAATTCATTCATAGCATAACTCATCAAGCTAAAGCTAACATACAGATTTTATTATCTTCTAGTATAGTTTCCTTTAAATCTAATATCGGCAGATGCGTCGAAATGTACACAAACAGATAGTGTTTTATAGTTAATACGTTTTTAACAAGTTTTATTATTTAACCTTAGTTTATCTAAATACGTTCTAAGTTTTAGAATTCCAGTTGAGGACGTAGACTCAATTCGAATCAAACATCATACACAAAGCTAAACCATCTTTCAACAGTTCCTAGCTACGCAAATTTCGAAGTTGAAATGGAAAAAAGTAGTAAAGCAAGACTGCTTTTAGGTCGCCTCACTAATGTCATGCGTCTCTACCAATATTTTGAATGTGATGTACTTCTAGTAGTCATTTTGAATTCTCTTTTTCCGCAGGTAGCAGTGAAGACGATGATGAGAAGTTGTGTGTCATACGGCGTGAACGAGGAGGGGAAGTCAGTCCCCAAAGAAGTTTTGGCTCTGTCTCAAGTTGCAGAAGTGGAGGGGACCATTAATCTGCTTGACTGGGTGGAAACAGAAGACAAAGTAATCCTTGTGATGGAACTCCCTCCAGACTCCATCAACCTAGCAGACTATCTCCATACCTACGGATTTGTGCCTGAATTCATCGCTGCAGATATGATGCGTCAGATTGTCTCCACTGTCATCGGATTAAAAGCAGTCAACGTGCTTCACAGAGATTTAAAGCTCGAAAATATCCTTGTCGAAAAAGATACGGGGAATCTGAAAATCATCGACTTTGGGTTGACCTCAACATTCTCGTCACTCCAGCAAACAACATTGATGACCAGTATGGGTATGCTCACTGAATAAAATATTAAAAATCGAATGAGATTGTCATGTTGAGAGATGAATAATTAAATTGACAGGAAGTCCGCAGTATCACGCTCCAGAAATAGTTGAGCAGAAGAAGTTCATCGCAGGTCCCGGAATGGTTTGGGCTTTGGGGGTCATCGCTTTCGCTCTCCTCACTGCCAAGCTTCCGTTTAAAATCGGATCCAAGAGGAACCTGGCGAAGTTGAAATACCCTTCACAAATTTATGCAGGTGAGACTTCCATGCTTGACGGAGTTCTTATATTTAAGTTTGCTTCTCTCCTTTAGTTTTCTGATAAGTTATTTTTAGTTAATTAAGGATGATTTATTTTTGTTTAGTCCCATGCTGCCTCGACTTTATCAAGAAATGTTTTGTTCATGAGCCTGAGGGTCGGGTTTCACTCGATGCTCTTGCAACTCATCCGTGGCTCGCTGAACCTTCTAATTCTGCCATCGAAATATCTCGTCTTGATTCTCTGAGTCAGCCTTAAATGATTATATTAATTTTTGTTTTGAATAAAACTGTCAATGACTTACACAACTACGTGCCCAACTATATGTAGTTTATCATTACCCCGATTTGATAATCGAATACAAATTAAAATGGTAGGGATGTATGGTCTTATATTTAACTCTAACTTCTGATACTGTTGCATTCATTTTAAGTATAGCTAGCAGGAAATTGAAACCAAGATTTAAATTTGAAAGATACAGTGGCATACATTAATTAAATAATAAAAACCACGTGTAATTTATGCTGATAAATTAAGATTTGAGTAAAACTAATAAATGTGTACTTCAAGCTATTTCTGCAGCATTGCATAAAACCTTTTGACTCTAACAATTATAATCACCATTCGGGTTCATTAGGTATAGTAGAATAAATTTTTATAAATTAGATGTTCATTTCTTTTTTAATCAAGTCAGTCGAGTTTCAATTTCCACCCCAGGCCTCTTGGCCACCATTTTACCTTTCAATTTCTATCACCCAAGAAGTATTTAGAGATTTACAAAGCTACTAAAATACTCCCTGAAAGCCCACTGGTAATTTAGGTTTGTTTTTGAGGCACAAGTCAGTTCTTGCCAAAAGCCTTTCCACCCCGAGTTGATGAAGATGTTGGAAATATCAGCAAAGAAAAAAAGTTAATCGTCCATTTTAAAGATAGTTGCAGATTCAATCTTAGGAGCAGTTGATCGGCATTATGAGCCGGATCCAAATGTGTTCGCGACAAGATATGAATTGAGTTGCTTTAAAAAAATTGCTGACAGTCAATCTATGACTGGAGAGAATAACCCACACCAATATAATGATGTCCTTTAATGCTGGTAGAAATTACGGAAGTGTCAAATACAAATAAAGTTTTAAATTCACTCAAAATTATGAACTTATAGCTTCTAATTTATTTGTCAAATTGACTCGAGCCCACAGGTCGAATGCATTACTGTAACAGACAAGTTCAGGTAAAATTGAAACGCATTGCATCAAATTCTCTTAAACAGATTGTTGTAAGTATTCGTGCTCGTGCATTGAATTTCATACAAGATAGGAATGTTGGTCTCACACTTCTTCAGTAATGAAAGAAGCATAAGTCCAACGATCCAAGAATGTAACGGACAGTCAAATCTAACTGAATCACACAAGACCTTTGCCTGAAGTTAATTGTATTCTTTAAGAAAAGACGAAACCTTTTATGTAGCTCATCGCATTCACTTCCAAAGTAGATGATAGAGACAAATCGTAGTCAAAAGTAAATTGACCAAAAATAAATAACAAAAATTAAAACGAAAGGTATGGTGAAGTTGAAAGCATGTAGTGGGATACAATAGCATTCTTAAAAAGATTATCCATGCAGGCACGTCGGGTCGCACGGGCCAAGGAATGACAAGTTACCCTTTCTGATATCTGCAAATAGATTATTGGTCTCCATTGTATCCAAAACGGCTGACACAGCCCCTACACACAACTAGAGTATTCATTCAAGTTCAAAACCACAAGACATTTTACGTATACAGCCGTCTACTCAAATTTTAATCCTAACAAGAAATTGCTGTATACTGTAGCCCAAAATATAACACACGGATTTACATTTCTGGATATTCTTGTCTCCTGAGTTCTTCGGAATTAGGATACTCCCGGGTTACAAACTTCTGCCCTAAATTCCTTTTCAAATCCACTCAGTTGGCTTTCAGTTAAATATCATTAATCCTAAAGAGGCACGTATGCGCAAGTTTATTTTAACTCACTCAATATTTTAGGGGAAAAATAATGCTTGCTGTGCTTACAATTGTGGAGGTAACAAAAAATCTTGGTGTTGAAAATTGATGCATAAAATGTATACTGTTCTAAAGTATAAATAACTGTGCTTATCGAGAGCAAGTATACTGGTGAGTAATTGTTAATATGCAGGTACTTTCCTATTAATCAATTGGATAATTTATGATTAAGTTTGCAGGCAGGGATAATCGGAATTGCTAACTTTCTGAGTTGAAGTAGTTCTGTTAAAATTCTCTTCCGGTTACACACGTATCGGAAGTTGGTTCAGTTTTGACCAGGATTCTCAGACGAGTATTTTCCCTTCTAAAATACTTGAATTTGCTAAAACATTTTCATTATTACTAACGGAATTGTTTGCAGCAAATGCCACTGGCTGATGATGTGTCAGTGTGAAGAATACTTCAGTTACTTGGTAGTGTGAAAATCCGTGACTATTTATAAACTTCTTGGTAGTTTTCCTTTTACAGACGTGAGCCTGGTCTACGGCACAGTGGAACCCTGGAATATGCATACTCGCTATGTTAATTGGGCTGGACGTCTATTCCTATCCCTTCGCATGTTAATTGCCATACTCCCATCCTTCCTGACTGCTCACTTGATGCTCGCTTTACTCTACCTGGACAAATTGTAACGGTCGTGTCAGTTTTACTTTAACCTGCCTCATCTCCAGTGTTCCAAAAGCACTCCTGTGTCTTTCTCGTTATCTTAATTGAAATTATCACAAATATTTAGTTCATTAAACTTTATCAAAGTGGTTTCCAATTCACGTAATACACTAAAACCATCCCAGACCCTAAAATGTCGAGTTTACAAAACAACGTTGGTTCTGGAACTTCGGAGGATGAGGTGAATCCTATCGTGGGTGCCATCAGTAAGTAGCGAATCTTTCTTTCGACTGCTAATGCTGATCTCACGTTTCCCACCTTGAACACAAATCTTGTCGTCCTTTACCTTCTTCCTACCCTAAATATTTAATGTTTCATTTTGCGTGAGGATGGATGCCACTTGGGCTTGTTATAAAATACGTATTTTTGTATCCACATCTAGCTTCATTGAAGGAGAAACATTTCTGGGGACTCTACAATCCAACAAAGAAATTGGGGTCTGGTGCATTCGGAAGTGTTGTTGCAGCCGTTCGCGTTAAAGACGAACTTCCGGTACGTTACAGTTTTAAATAATTTTAATACCACTGCCACCGATTGATGAAGAAATTTGCCTCGTTTTAGAGGAATAAAAATTAACACAAGCTGATAAACGGAGATTGACAAAATAAGCATTTCACATAATAATATTGCATGCATAAGCTACAGCGCCCGCGCATGATGACATTTTATGGTTACATTATTCCACTGATCCACGATTTAAATTACAACGTGAAATTTACAAGGTTTCACTCTTTACTACGACTTCTGTGTTTCTTGAATATCTTCTTATATTGCAACAATATTGAAATATATTGAAACAATAATAACGGATTATGATTTAAGTTTGAACCATGCGTTTTAAAATCAATCTTCCTGCAAACTTCATTCTTCACTTGTGATATCTTCTGCCTCTTCAATAAGACCTTGCATATCGTATAGGCGAACAATCAATGGTTTTAGGGGAACCACATCAAATTGTGCAGCTATTGAGTAGAGACTAGAGACAATAAACTTCTTTGGTTTTCATAAAGTGAACTTGTAAACATGGGTTGACAGTTCAAAAAAGCATCTTTGGGAAGATACATGCAGTTATGAGATATCTTTACATCGTCAATATACTGAAAGGGGTTATCTCATTTTTATTTTTTAAAGGCCTCTATTATTCGACAAAAATACATCTTTTTCTATAAGGTTAGAAAATCATTCTTATTCGCACATCATGATTCAGCGTACATGATCAAGTAGAGAATCTATACTTGCTAACAAGTTGCTAAAAACCAAAGTATGTAAAGAAAAACTCAAAATTAAAGGTGAAAATACTGGAAAATACTGTTAAAAGAGAAATGGTTCATACTTCGTTGCATATTTTGCATAAATGGTGCAAAACAAAGAATGTTACGCTAAGAGAAATGGTCCATACTTCCTTGCATACTTTGCATAAATGGAGAATGTTACGCTACTTAACTAGCTTTAGGCTTATTTGATTTAATCATTTAAATTGCACAATTGTTGGTTTCAGGTCGCAGTGAAGACGCTTAAGAGATTTTCTGTTCCCTATGGAATAGACGAAAATGGAAAAACAGTCCCCAGGGAAGTTCTCACACTGTTCCAAGTAGCAAATGTGGATGGAGCTATTCACATGCTTGACTGGACTCAAACCGAAGATAAAGTATTCATTGTGATGGAACTTCCCCCAGGCTGTCTGAACTTGGGAGAATATCTTAGTGCTTACGGATTCGTTCCTCAATTCGTCGCTAGAGAAATGGTGCGACAAATTGCCACCACTGTCATCGAGATGCAAGCAGTGAACGTGCTTCACAGAGACTTGAAGCTGGAAAATATCCTCGTCGAAAAGGATACGGGGAATCTTAAAATCATCGACTTCGGTTTGACTACAAAATTCTGCTCCCTTAACCAAACAAGTAGAGCTTGCATGGGTGAGTAAAGCTTTAGGACACGGTCAACAATTGTTTTGATCAAGACGTGATAATGACATTCAGTTATTTGATATGTTTGAAACAGGAACTTCTCGCTACCACGCTCCAGAGATGTTTGAAAGGAAGACGTTCATCGCAGGACCAGGAATGGTCTGGGCCTTAGGAGTCATTACGTTCGCACTGCTCACAGGGAAAGTTCCATTCAGAAGCGGACCTAAGAAAAATTCCAGAAAGCTGAAGTTTCCTCCACAAGTTTCCAATGGTGGGTTCTTTATTTTCATTGTGTCTCATTGCACACAAAGCTGTGACTAGGTTAATTATTAATTGGATAAACGTGTTCCTTTAATTTAGCTCCACTGTGTTTGGATTTTGTGAAGAAGTGTTTCATTCGTGACCCTGAGAATCGCATTCCACTTGACAAACTCGCAAGTCACCCTTGGTTGGATGTACTTTCAAATCCTTCAAGCACCGAATCGCCACTGGCAGCAATGCTTAATGCGTCTGAAGTTCCCGTGAAATTTTCAACACACGCCAACCTTCCATTTTCAAGGCCCTTGAAAAGAAAGCGGGAAAGCCATTCTGCCACAGAAAGTGAAAGCCACTACAGCTACCCTCAAACCCCAATTTCTGTCACGGAAGAAGACGACATTTCCGACGACATCCACAGCTCTGGAAACAATTCTGTAGCGAAGAATATCAGCGTGCGTCCTATCGCTAAACCTGCTGACTTCAGTCATTTCCCTTTAAAAAAAAGAAAACCATGTCTTGCTGAGTTTGAAGCCGCAGAAGCTTTACTCTCTCTGTATTTTTCCAAATCCAAAAAAGGATTTAATGTTCCTATTTCAGAAAGTACCGAGTATCTTAACTGTTAGCTATGATATTGCAATTTTAAATTAGGTAATGCAAGTGGTAGGATTGGTGGATATTTAATTCCTATTTATAAACTAGTTTCCTAAATTTAATTAATAAACTTAACGGCATTTTTTATTCTTTTTTATTTAGACGAAATATGATTCTTCTAAAATTGTTTTGATAGCATTTGAAAATAGAGTAAGTTCATGTTTTGGTTATGTTTTTTGTTTCCGCAAAAAGTTTTATTTGTGATTGAATGGCGTATAATTTGCAAATTCATATTCATAAATGAAATTTTCTGCATGTTAATGCATACGATTGTTTGTCGCTATAATTCTCACAAATAAAATCGTTGCAATTGGATTCGGGGATCACAATTTTTTTATTCGTACGAAAAACATCATACCAAGCAGTAGCCCAGACAATTTGAAACCCTGGATAAGGCACTACAGAATCTTTGCAATTTATGATAAATTTCATCTCCCAAACATAAAATTTGATTCATTATTATCAGTTTGGTTTTACCGAATGACCGCGATTGAAAAAGCAGGGACACCAGTCCTAGCCAACTCCTCAATACCTTCAGCCCCACATCTGGTCTCGCGTATTACAGCAATTTGTTGTTAGAAACTGTTCCACCGACACGCGCTTCTTTCTGGCCCTTCCCGAAAAGGAACCTTCTGGGCATTTTGAAGGGGTAACTTAAGATTGGAGAGACCGCGTTGTATGATGCAATGACACCAGTCCCGGTAATTACATCCCTACCTCAAGCCCCACATCTGGTCTAGCGAATTTCAGCAATTCCTTGATTAGAACTGTTCCACAGACACGCGCTTCCTCTTACCCATTCCCGAAAAGGAACCTTCGGGGCATTTAAGGGGGTAGCTTAAGATTGGTATGACCACGCTGTAAGATGCAAGGACACCAGTCCCAGCCAACCCAATGGAACACAGCGTTATGGCCCCCACTGGTCACTGACAGACTGACTTGATTGAAACATCCCTAACACGTAGACTAACGTTAGATATGCACAATTTCAATCGAAATAGTGAAAACAATGAAAAGTTTTCGTGAGTACAATAATTGGACGGACAACAAACTAATCATGTAAACCCAAATAGACTGGGATAAAAAGTAAGACCAGGTTGCTTCTCTTTGTATTAACTTTCAGGTTCAGTCTTAAGGCTTTAATTTAATATATCCTCGCCAGTCTTATCGATTCCATCAGCTCATTATTGCGCTCACTCACAGAATCTAACGAACCAAATGCATTCCAATCTGAGGTCAATTTGAATGTAAACATTAATTTCAAGTAAAGTATTTCTATTTTTGCCGTGACAGACTCATCTTGTTTTCTTGTAGTAACTATAACTCGGGATGTTCATTTCAAATTCCTAATAATGAATTTGTTAATTCAGTTTAGTAGCATTTCGTCAAAAGAAATCGAGCTAATTGTGTTGGTTTCTCTGAGGATTCTGTAATGTTCTTCAGCTGAAGTCGTAACTCACTTTAGACATCAGTCCGGGTAGGAATTCCATGTAAAATTATAAACGAGAACTCATAATATGAACCTAAAGATTTCTTAAAATAAGTGTTTCAGATTAAAGGGTAATAAAAAATGAGAGAACTGTTAACAGAAACCCTGCATCTATCTGTCTCGTGTAAATTGCGCAATCAAAAACTCAATCTGGAGAAAGTCATTTATTTTAAAAGTATTCAGTAGCAGAGTTCATATTCATGTATATTTTCACAATGTTTGGGTACAGTTGTTTCGATTAAACGAGCAGATTGATAATCAATAATCAATAATTATAATTAATTTTTGCGAGCCCAAAAGTAATATACGAGAAACAAATGACTTGAATACTCCAATGTATAATCAGGCTACTAAGTGGAGGCTCGCGGGGTGGTGGAAGTTTTTGCAGTGCAACCTGAAACTACATTTTTTTCTTTTTGCAGTTTGCAAAGAACAAAGTTACCTGGAAAGGTTTTCTTTAAACTGCGAAAGACTTTCTTGTTACATACAAACACGACGAACAAAACAACTCCATTGATATAAATAAGAAATTGGATCGTGTCCCAAATCCAGCCGCGTAAAAATATTCCCCTCTTAACCAGAAGCTCCAATATCTGTGTAGTCCAGACCAATCCAGTGATGCAGAAAAACCTCAGTACTACACTGAGCCTGAAAAGTAAGACATTAAATTAAATCAATTATGTGATAAGCGTTCGAGTGTACTAATTGTAATATTGATTGGTATACAATTGCAAAGAGTTTGAATCTCTGGTCGACGAAATATTTGACCTCTCTTTGAATCGTTTGCAAAGTATGAACAAAGTCCCCATCCCCAAGGAAAGCGTCACCCCGCAAAGAAGTACAACAATCGCAATGTAAAATTTGCTTGTTAATTCTCTTTGCTGCACTCCGGTCTCAACAGAAAAGCTGTAATATTTGGACTTAGAGCAGTCCATTTCATTCAAATTTGAAACAAATTGGAGTTACTTGATATAACGTACAATATTGTAGTTATTATGAGGGCAAGAATAGCAGCAAAAATCCAACACACGGCGAGTGAGACGACTAAACATTTGAAGTCTTGTGATTTGTTTAGTTTCGTTTCTGGCATCAGTTTTCTTGAATAAATACGGTAATTAATTCATTTGTCTCACAAGCCATATATGCAGGGTATTATTATTCTTACAGAAAGGTCCAGAATATGTGAGCATTCATATTCACCAAATTCAGAAGTAGTCCAAATAGGAAGAAATTATCAACCAGTGCTTTAAAAAAAAAGTTGATGTTTTCAGACTTTGAACATTTGTATAAATTAAATAAATAATCCCAACCTATTTCATTAATATAAGTCATCTCATCTTTTGACAAAATGAGTAGATTCCACGCGCCAAGTATTGTCTTTATCACGTAGAATAGAAATGCAGCGACAAGAAAAGCAAACTGTGTCCAGCCGTGAATGGAATGTTCTTTTCTTATAAGGAAGTAAACTGCAATGGACACTGCCAAGAATAGCGAAGATACAAATGAGTAGGCGAATTGGAGAGCCGTGGGAGTCCACTATTCAAGCAATTTTAAGCAAAGATTAAATTCAGGTCATTGTAGCAATTTTTGGCTGTTGAGACAGACCATATGGCTAACAATGTCTAAATAACACATCAGTAGGACTAGCTTTGTGCCATTTCCAGTGTTGTCTAACAGTTCGTCCACACAATAATTTTCAAGTTGAATGAATGTATTGTAGGCATGCTGGTATTGTACACTTCCGTCTTCTGGAAACTCGAAGTCGTAACTAAAAGCAAGAACAAAATATGAACATTGAAGCTGTCATTGGAAACAATGAAGGTAAAGTAACTTACACCATTTTGTCTGGAGCAGTTCCACAACTGCCATTAAAACTGTACAACTGAAAGTTGATCAACTTGGGTGGTTTCGATATTTCAGAAGCTTTTGAAATCCAACTTCTTGGGAAGATGGAGTGTCCAACTTCAACATATCCGCAATCAACGGCATTACCTTGTTTATTAAAAATTAGGGACTGCTGAAACCCACAGCATTTACGGTAGCAGGGATCCGTGTTGGAACATCCAGGGGAGCATATCAGCATTGAGATGGATTTCGGTACTTGACTTCTAATGGTTTTTGGAATCATGATGTGCAACTCGCTTAAACAGAAAACAATCAAAATCAGAGAAATATTTAAAATATTACTTGTCGAAAAGACAGTAGGAATCTTTTGAGTAGGTGATTTCATTGAGATATATCAATCCACTTTCATCTCCTGGAGGAACAACT
>JAQGAC010001639.1:0-13063 GCA_034696585.1 Isotomurus maculatus | reverse complement strand
TCCGCTTTCCCACACTTTCTCCTGGCAGATCGCGCGCGCTATTTAGCGCGAATTCTAGCCGAGTTTTGAATATGGGCTACTAATTTTTTTCAAAAACTTCAAGTTAGTGGTGCATTAGTGAGTTTTGAGCGCTGGTTTGCCATTACCAGGAGTATCTCTACCGTAGTTGCATTGTAAGTCTCCCTAACAAGAAGAACCGATGAAACAAGTAGTGACTAATAATGCATGCTTAAGACCCCGGGAGAGTAGGCCATAGGTTTACAAACATCTCCATTAAGATAGAGTATAGTAGTTTATTAATTTGACTTCCACCGTATAGTTATAAACCGAAGAGAGACAGAAACCAGTGTTTTTCTTTCTTTTTAGGTTCAGCACGAATTTCAGGTGTCTTCTGCAAACATGATTTTCCATATTAAACACAATCATGTCAATTATTAATCAAACACTACGCTCGATAGTTACGAAATAGGAACAGAAAATAAGCTGACTGCACAATGCAGCAGTCAAGTAACAATTTGAGTTATATGACTTGATGGCAGCAGGCTCAGTAGTTGTAACTCCTAACTTTTATTCCTTGTTTAGAGAACTATTTAACCTTAAGTGTCATCCAACCTCTACTGCTTCTTGGATTAGCAAAACGATTTCCAATAAATTTGAAGCGGTTTTTATCCAGCGTGTATAATCTGTTCAAATTCATCACTTAAATTCATATTTAATCTTACCTCCAACGAAACAGCCCAGCCTGCATAAGGGGTCAAAGTCTTTCCTTCTTCCGAAAACCCATGGCCCATATGACCAGCAAAGATTGTAGCCGGTACCTTGCCTTTATTTCCATCCTTAGCAAATTGAATGGGAACAGTGACGACTCCAGAAGCCACGTATTTCATGTTGACTCTCGGCCATTTCCAATGTGAAAGCTTCTCTCCCTTCCACTTTCCTTCTGCGTCAAAAACGGCAAACGCTGCCAACCAGCCATCAAGGACTTCGTCAGCTTCTCCGCCTCCCCCACATCCTGTGTGCTTCTGAATTCGAACGATATCCCCCCAAAACTCCCCATCAATCTTGTCGTTGTTACTGCGCTTGGCCCGAACAAACTGATTTATGATTGGAGTTAGTATGTCTGCCCACTCGGATGGAATAACTCCAAAAGTCTTGAGGACCTTTTACTCGTTCACCAATTTCCATCCAGTCATTTTCATTTCCTAGAATTGTGATTTGAGGAATTCCACACAAAATAGTGAATTCGTACTCGTAGTAGTGCTGCAGGGTACTGAGGAAAGTTAGTCCAGAAATGATTCTCATTTCATCTGTTGTGGTTGAAAAGTTATTCTCCACGAAATCCGATATTTTAGGATTCGTTGCTTCTTTCAGTATGTCTGGAATGGAAATAAAGGCTGATTCCCAATCCTTTAATGTGATTGCACCTCCAACTCCTGAGAAACCTGACGAAGCGATGGGGAACGTCAATGTCTTCTTTCCTTCGTGAGATACGAAGTGATATCGGAGTTCTTCAGCGTTGGCATTGACGTGAAGAGAAAACTGAATGAGAATCGTTGTCCAGATATCATCTAGGGAAAGGACAAGGTTGTGGTGGTCCTTGTAAGCTGTGAGTACTGTGTGGACTAGTCCTTCAGATGGCAAGATACTGCAAGGATATTGAAAAGTAAGAATTAGTGATGATGGTTCATTTTAAAATATCAACTTTAGTGTGTATTTCTCATTGATGACTGATCCTTGCAAGAAAGTATGATTTAGTGGCTTAAATTCGGAAGAAAGTTGAACAACGTGGGTTAACTTTCCTGAGTTTTTCCAGTCGGTGACATTGATGCTTTCTGAGGTTTTCAGAGAAGCAACAAATGTCACTGAAGTTTCGTTCTTTTGTGTGATGTCTCCTACTTTTATTGACTTTTCAGAAGGGGATTTTTCCAAACTCCTAAATTAAAACACATTTTGAGTCATTTAGAGGACATTTTGGATAGAAGGACACTGAAATTAATTTTTATTTCATAATCACCTGTTATATGAGGATAGTCCTTCAGTACCAGTAGGAAATGAAAGTCCTACAGAGGAGTTTGTTCTTACAGAATGCCCAGAGGAATCCAACCAGATCACGTT
Organism: Isotomurus maculatus; assembly: GCA_034696585.1. Lineage (NCBI taxonomy): Eukaryota > Metazoa > Arthropoda > Collembola > Entomobryomorpha > Isotomidae > Isotomurus > Isotomurus maculatus. The sequence goes on along the minus strand of JAQGAC010001639.1, from coordinate 10,948 downwards.
AATTGTTTCTGCTGCATTGCTAGACGGTCCCAGAGAGTCTGTGTTTATTTTAAAATCCTGTATGTTCTGATGCATGTGTGTCCATGGAGTATTCTTCTTCTCTAAAATTAAGAATAATAAATTAAATTGGCAAGGTTATCCATAAAATATTCATCTGGAACAGACACTTATACGAATATAAACCTTTCATTTTTGTGAGGTCCTAGAAGGTACGTTTTTCTTCGCAAATTATGGTCAGCAGTTATTTTCCTTCCTTCTAAATTCTTTGTGTTACTCATGGGAGACTAGTCTATTATTGTACTAAATGAGGAATAACACGTTAATAAAGAATATCTATCTATCTATCTATCTAGCAGGATCTCGAGTGGGTTTTTTTAAGATATCCAAGGCGTTGGAGTCAATCTCGTCTTTTATCTTCCTTGACCCTTCGAGTGCCACTTTAACATCTAAATGGTTTTCGTTCTTTTGTAGAGCCTCATCACTTTTATCCAATTCTTGATTCCTGAAATTCAAGAGGAATTTTTGCATGAATATTGCTTCAAATGCTCTAATTGCTTTATGACCTCCTTGCACAACAAGCTCAAAATCTTGTGATTGGGATGGGTCTTTTTCAGGAACTTTAGGTTTACTCTCCGTGCTGTAATTAATTGCATACGTTTCCACCTCGTTTCCAGCAGTTAGTTGATGTAAACACAAAAACCATCGTGAGACCCAAAAGCCACATCTTGAATTCGGCTCTTGTTTTCAGGTGTAAATTAGTTCCTTCTGGATTTTTCGTAAAGTTATGATGTTCCATGCGATTGCTGGAATGAGAGTTGACTTAAATTATGCCGAAGTAACTTCTTGCAAGGAAGAAAACTTCGACTCAATATATATAATAGTTAGAAATTTTCAACGAAATTATTGCCCATGATCTAAAAGGATGACATGAAATCTTAACCACAGATTTTCTGAGAAAGAGTCTGAGACATATCAATGACAGGAACGCATATTGATCACTTCGCTTATCGCAATCTCACTTGAGAATTACGACGAAAGTGTCTGCAACCACATAGGAATAAACAACACAACTCATTCATGAGAAATTGCGTGCTTGCATAGGGTGTTTCATTTAGTACGGAACGCAACGTTCGCCTCACATTTCCAAAACCATGTGAAAATTAAACAAACAGGAAATTGCATAGAAAATGGGAACAGTCTTTGAACAAGAGGATCAAAGTTCATTTCAAAATTGTCATGACTGGTCATCGAGGAATCTGGATTTATTTGCAACACACAAAAACACTACCAAAGTGACAATTACAAGTTCGGTCAGTTTACCGACTAACCTGCTCATCGTTTCCCACCTGAATTTCTTTGCATCTCCTGAATTTTTGTGTTGAGAATTTGAAGTTTTTTGCGGTAAATTCCAGTTTTTTTAAGGGAACGGGAAACCCTATGCTTCAAGTTAAAAGCAAAATCGAGTGTGAATCAAAAATTTAAGTATTAGTACCTTTCGCGCAGAGCTTGATGCATGAGGGTAATGCATTTATGATTAATTTTTAGAATCGAACACTTTTCAGCGTAACCTTTTCCCAATTTAATTTTAAAACATTTCAGCTTAACCGTTTGGTAGCATCAATTATTTCTCTGCCAGTCCTCTCGGTTGTAATTTAAGTCGTAATTTATCGGTGAATTAACATAAAATTTTGAACGAGTGTGCCAGTTCTTTTTACAAAAACCTTCTGTTTACAATACGATATCTCGTTCACTAAAATTTCACACACTTCCTTATCAAAGAGACCGAGTATGAGTATAGAACTAGTTGAAACACCCTTTAGTTTAGTTATCAACTGACTGCTTGCTTTTAATGGAAAATATTACACTCAATTCCGTCGTTTATATACGCGACCCTCCAATGAAAACTGAGATAGAATATATGCTTTTCGTAACCTCTGCCCTTTCTTGTGAATAACATTCAACTCTCTCTACTCGTCTTTTTGTTCTTTCATTGCAGACAGGAGTATTTAAGTCTGGCTATTAGACCATAATTCGTATCATAGTCACTCACAGTAAGTGTGCCAAAACCAAAACATTCAAAGCTTCCTGTTCTCCTCTTAAAAACCGGCAACACAATGTGTCTGAAGTCCTTTTTACTTCCCACTTGCACTCCAGTGTCTGATCCAACTTCAGAATTTGGCTATAAACTAGCAAGAGGAAATAACGTTACAATAGACCATTTTCCATTCCAAGCGGCCATCTTCGACCGCACAGAAAATCACTTGATTTGTGGAGCCACAATCCTATCACAGTTTGTACTTCTTACTGCAGCCCATTGCATTTTTCGAAGGAAACCCTCGTCTTTATTGGTCGTCGCTGGAAGCACCAACCACTCCAGCGTCGGTGGAACTGAGCAGAGGATTAATGTCGCAAGAATTCTCACCCATGAAGGATTCGGTAAAAACTTACGATCACCTGAAGATGACATCGGGCTTGTTTTTCTTTCGTCACCACTCAATTTCACAGAGAATGTCGTCAATAATATTTCAATTCCAAAAGTTCCAACATGTTATTCCGGCAATGGAACCGTTTCCGGATGGGGAAAAACGGAATCAAAAGAGACTCCCTTTTCCGACCTGCTTCAATATTCAGTTATTCCGTTAGTCCCTACAGCTGAGTGCAACAAGAAGTATAAAACATTAAGAATATCTGATAAATTCATCTGTGCATACAAAAATGGATCAGACGCGTGCCATGGTAAATTAATTAATAATTTAAATGATGCGCTCCCATTTAATTGAAACCCTCCATTATTTTTAGGAGACTCGGGTGGACCTTTGAGTGGCTTTGTAAATGGGTCTCGGATTATAGTCGGTGTGGTTTCAGGGGGAAGTCCGGCCTGTGGTAATGAGAACGGTTTCCCTGGACTCTACATTAATGTCTCGAAGTATGCATCTTGGATTCTTGCCAGAATGAATGAAGTAAGTGCTTTTAATCGTCACTTACTTTCCTTATTAATAGTATAACCTTAACAGACCTAACTTCGTAAAACATCACACAACAATTTTCGTATTCATTTTGGATGAAGGCAAGGCTGCGAGGTTTGAACAGGGAGGACGAGTTGTGTAGACCATTTCAAACATCAGTCTAAAGAATTTTCATTTTGTGGTTAATTTTGATGCAGAGAATTGTTGAATTGCAATTTTATAAACTTAATTTGCACCCAAAGAAATTGTCTAATATTTTGGGTATATATTTAATAATAACAGGTTCTATTATTGTAACAATTCGTATTTGAAGATTTAAAGAGTTGATTTATTTTTTTAACTATTCGAGCTTTCGTTAAGTAGCACCTAACGTCTACAGGAACGAGAATTATTATAGAGTAGGAAAAATATGTTATTCTTTAAGTTGTGTCCCGTGGACTTTATGTGGCATCAACGTAGCCTTTCACGTTGCACCATCTCCAACCAAAAATTAGATTTATCTTGTAGTCTGTCATCTTTGTTTACAAGTTTACAGAGAGTGACGAAGACGTGCCGACCAAAGAAGGGGATCTGCCTTCGTTGGAAGAAGAAAAGGCCACACTAACTGAAGCCGTGGAAGATCCCCAGAGACATGAGTGAGGGAGTGTGTCTGTATACGGAGGTTCCTGCCTTACTCTCAAAGGAATCTAGAAAATACCTTGTATTTTTCATGAAAATCCGTGCTTTTTCATGAAAATTCCAAGTTCCAGTGACCGCCAATAAAATAATTTAATTATAACATAATTTAATTCTAATCACAATTTGCAAGGTCGTTTGATGAAGGCCCTACAAAAGATAGCATAAAATTGGGCAAGAAAATCTCCTAATAACTTTTTGCAATGTTTTGCTTTTAACACGAGGTTCATGCTGTCATACAGATATCGTTTTAATAAGGGCCTTAAGGGCACTTTCAACGGCTTTGCACAATTTGCAATATTTTACTAATATATCCAACCATAAATACCTTGGGTTAACAGTTTCAAAGTCTACTTTATTGCCTTCATTTCCTACGTTCAAATTCAAAGAAAAAAATTTCCGTCTTAATAACATTTTAAATGCTTAAGTCAAGAATAGGAAACAGGAAACCTCCCAAACAAGCTGTATTTCGAAGAAGAATCAAGTGAAGAGCCTGTCATATTAATATGTGCACAGCTGTGGGAACCTCAATTTGAGGCTTTTGCAAGTAATAAGCTACAAGTAATCTCACCCGTATTAAATAAGGCAATTAATACTTTGTGTAATTTTATCTGGTGACTTCGCAAATTATAAACCATTTGCCACAACAATAATTGTTATTCTTGCAGCCGTTTATTTATGAATGCAATAATTTTAGGTCTAGATGTTTACTCCGGTTGCTTCTCACAATATTACGTTGGGAGTGGGGTCTCAGGAATTTCGACCAAACCAATTTTATTCTATTCACTACACTCCAACTTAAAAAATTGCAAAAATAATTTGTGCCAACGCCGTTTTTAACGGATTTTACAGCTAAATTTTGAAAATGTTTAGCCGTTTTGTGCGTTTTTGTATCTTATATTTCTCAAAAACTGACTTGCTTCTTAACAAAGAAGTTTCTATCAACTAAAATAGTATCAAATTGTCTTTTATGAAAAAATTTCAGAATGTCCTTGTCCCACGGACGATTGTGGAGGAGATATTTGGAGAAGCAGGGACTATTGAATTCGAAGGACAGACGTATTTCAACCTGCACCGACAAATATGGATCATCTCAGCCCAAGGACACGAATATTTCCGTCCAGTAAGGTTTTTTCCTTGGGAACAAGCGCGCAACTCTTAATCTGGAACGTTGGCAATGCTCAACACATGTTCACAGGGTGAGAATTTACTAAGGGTCACGTAGCACGACCAAATAAGACTACCACACTTTCTATAGTTTCCAAAATGACTCAAAGAAGGAAGTGAAATTTTCGAATGCGCGTCTGCTCGTTGTTGTGACGTTGTCAATGGGAAACTCAAGTTCAGCCAACGAGTCTCCTTTGTTCAGACTCAAATTTAATTTCACCAGGGAACAAACCGACTGTGCGGTATCTACAAAGGTGATTAGGGTAAATGGGACGCAGAATGTCTCCTATCCTCAACACAGCACCAAAATCCATTCCTTGGGGCACTTTCACGCGGTGGTGGCTCCTCAGCTTGGTCAGCTCTTCAGTATGACAATGAAATTTCTGGACGTTTCAAGCCCTCCAGGCTACGCTGGGGGTGTCCTCATCCAAATTTAGTTACTTGAGAAGAGTTCAACGGACACGAAGTTTGTGGAAGCCCTCGAATTCAGGTGAGCACACGGATGATGAATTCTGTGTTTTCGACTAGAGCTGAGTTAATCTGCTTTTCAGGAAGTGCTGTCGCCAAGGGAATACTTCTGCACTAATCGGACAAGCAACTGTCGCTGTGATAAGGTTCACCTTAATCTTAACCATCCAGACAGGAGAAGGATTTCGATTTGAGATTTAAAATTCCCTCTGAGCAAACTAACTATAATGTTTGTCCTTTCCATTTCACATACATATGATACAGATTTTTGAGTCCACCACTTAGAAATATATCCATCTCAATTACTCTAGGGAGCAGTTCAGCTACCTCTTTGAATGGACCCTGAGATCTCGCATTAGCCTCCCTCGCGGGAGTCATCTTCGGAAAGTCAATGATCGTCATAAAGGAACACCTTTCGCTCTATGAATTATATTTATAGTGTACAATTCAACGTTTACTAACAAAAATTTTGAATCCTTGCAATAAAACAGCAGAGGTTAAGCTCACTATGACCATTCCGTGAAATGCTTCCGAAATTTAGTACATGTGGAATACCCTACATATGAATGCCAGATAAACTTAAGTAGACAGTACCATGAGATATCCTGTCATGGGCTGAAGGTAAGGGCACTCATAAAACAAAACACAACATATTTTCTTAACGTTCATAATATGACAAGGATTAAGCACTTTTAAAATGAATTATCTCTTTCTTTTTACCTAGCAATATCTACAACACAATAGTCATGAATAATATATGTACACTTTTAGATCGTTCGTTGACAGGTTTCAATTGTGCTCATGAACAATTTGAATTGTCGTTATGCGTATTTCATTTCCGAAAATAAGTTGAGGCTTGTCGAGTCTTTCCTTGTGGTAAAATTTGGGTCACAAAAAGAATTTTCTGGTTTTCTTGGTTAAGACAGTTTCAATGAATCCTAATTCTGCACTGTAGTCGGCCGAGTAAAGTAGGGATGTTGATTGTACCTGATGGATTCAAAAGCCAAATTTTTGGTCCCTATTTTTCTGTGTTTTCACGTAGTCTTAAAACATGTTGAAGCAAAACAATCGAATACCATAGACGGCATTGACAGTGTCCTTAGTATCGTGCCGAAATGTAGACACTATTTGCTGTTAAAGGAACCATTTACTTTCTATCCACGTTTACAAAGAGCAAGAACCATATTTTCTTGTCATCAGTCCGCTTTAGCTGCAAATGGGACGGACTATAGTCACATCGTTTCCAGGTGCGATGAAAAATATCCTTCCGGCGAAAGTCTTCTACAAATTTTTGGTTTAAATACAAAAGTTATGGTTCGTTCTGGAGAATGTGATGCATTTTTTGTAATAGTCGGCTCTTCTTTTCTTAAAGAACATCCACAAGAACCTAATGGCAGAAATACGCATATGTGGTACATTATCATCTTGGAAGCTGCAGATAAGTTGCATTGGAAGATTTTCCCTCCAGGTTTGAATAGGTATACACAGAGAAGGTTGCGCACATTTCCCTTGATATTAGTGTCAGTGACAAAAGATGTTTCGAAAAAAGCTGCAGAAAATTCTTCAGCTTTGGTGGATATTCTGCGACCAAACGAGCTATTTGTTTCATACCCTTCGTGTTTGGATACTAGTTTTATGAAGTACTCACAGCAACTCGTGCAAATCGGATTTTTTCAAAAAGACCAAGTGTCCGGAAAACTGATACTTAATGAACTGCTCTGGAATCAATTGCCAGAATTGAAAGGAATACGGGGTTTGACAGAAGCTCAAACAATTACACACATTCTTCGCCAGGTAGGTTAAACAATAAACAACATGCTGTGAGAGCTTTTTAAAATCAGATAAATAGGAACCATTAACTTTCATTTTTGATTTCAAGTTATTTGATCGAGATTTTGCTTGCATTCAAAAGACAATTGGTGAATTTCAGCTTAAAGTAACTGTTAATTCTTATCTCAATCCCAAATGCACTAGGGATTATTAAATTTCAATTTTATTGCACTTCACTTATTGCAGTTAAGTATTGATAGATTAACTACAAACGTCATATCTTGAATTTATTTAATATTGATGTTTTAAGGTAAATTCCAGAATGATACGTGGTATTCAATTCCCAGGAAGCACCGGTAGTGGTTCCTGTAAAGCCATCTTCAGCAGAAACTCATAAAGAGGCTTTAGAATATGTAACAACATATTATTTTGGATTGGATGAGGAATCTTATTTTCCTCTGTCGTATGGTGATTTCTACCAATTATCCAACATAACAGAGATGGATTTTACGAACAATATATTTTGTGGTATATGTTCCCCGTCCACAGCTTTGATCATTCGATTGGCCCCGGGTCAGTATGGTCACAAGAATATTTCTAGTTACTATAACCAACTATGGGAAACCGAGTACAGATTCTTGACTTGCTCAAGGTAATACTACTTAATTAAGAATTGTAGATCAGTCAGAATTTGTCCAATTTTTATCAAATGTTTTAAATATTTTAAGTATAGAGGAGACACAACTTGAATTTCTTTGCTATGTAGCTGCATTTGACAACTTTACCTGGATTTTTCTCCTAGCTTCTCTACTAGGAATATTTTCTATTCAGAGTGTAGGTGTCCTAGGCCTGTATAATAAATTCAGTTTGCTAGCATCACTCGTAGCACCTCTACTCGAAACGTCTTACCTTGCCAAGTATTTCCACTATTTCTTTACCTCTAAAGTGCTTTTTACATTATGGCTATTGTGCTCAGTTTTGGTTGTTAACTTCTACAAATGCGTTGTCACCAATGGATTGCTGTCATATTTAGAAAACAACCCAGTGCAAGACTGGCAAATTCTGTTTAATAACACATAATTTAAAATGTTTTCGGTTTTACACAAGAACTACATTTTAACAAAAGAGTTTTCTTTTAATATATCTGGCAAACCTTTTCAGTATCACACACCACGGAGTGAGTTTGAGTCAGACGTATGTTCTTTCTTACATAATTACCAAGTAGATGCTACATCTATTAAGTTTTGTGAATTTTACTCTTACCAATTCACACAAATGATGCAATGGGATAAATACAGCTTATCAAAGAAGGATCTGTTTTACTTAAAACTATTCAGTCGGATGAAAGTCAGCAGCACCTCTTCTTTTGATTCCGACGACAGAAATGATCTTAGGACCAGAATCTTGGAAGGTGCATTCAATTTCAGTGGAGTTGAACAAATTTTGTCTGAATGTGATGGCTCGGTTTTAGTAGAAATTTAGCAGGATTTAAGGATTTTGTTGATGCCTCATTTCCTAAAAAGAGTTTGAAAAGGAATTTGAAATATGCAAAAAGTGTTCATGTTTATTCTGGATCCAAAGTAGTTATTTTTATTTTGTACCAAAAAGGACTGAATCCAAAATTTTGACAAAATCCAGGTACGAGCCATTGAACAAGGACTTCTATACTACTGGCGGCAAAGACTGTCTCAAGCAAGGGTGGCAAGGTATCTCAAGGTATCCCCTATTGAATATATTCAGTCTCAGAAGCTGGAGACAAATATCGGGACAATCTTCATAATTCTACTAGTAGGCGAAGCTTTTGCACTTGTTTTCTTAGTGGTTGAAATATTTTTAAAAGTAACCAAATATTGCTGTTATCTTATCCCGTTAGAGTCTGCTTAAGAATCAAAGAGATGTATATTGAAATAAGGCTGGAACTTTTAAGTCTTTTATTAAGTAGATAGTCTTACGTATATGTCAAAGAACGTTGATTCTATGTACCCAAATGCTTGAATTCAAAATTTACTAATTGGACACACTGCTATTTAGGCGTGATAGCTATTGAATTCTATTACCTTAATTAAATATATATAACAAATAAAGTAACATGTAGTTACACCGTTTGGCTAATAAATCCACCCATAAATACCTAGGGTTAAACAATTTTGAAGTCTACTACTAAATATTACGTTGTTGTCTTGATTACCTTCGCTCATTTTCAAAGAAAACAATTTCCGTATTAATATAATTGCAAGTGCTTACGTAAAGAATATTAAACAGGAAACCTCTCACACACAAACTGTGTTTCAAAGAAGAATAAAGTGATGAGCCTCTCGTGTTGATCTGTGCACTGCTTTGGGAACCTCAATTTGAGGCTTTTTAATGTAATTATCTAAACGAAATCTCACCCATATTAAATAATAATTTAAGGCATATAATACTCTTGGTATATTCATCTGGTGACTTCGCGAATTATAAACAATTGCCGCAGCAATTGTTCCTGCAGCCGTTTATTTACCAATGCCATAATTTAAGGTCTAGCTCAATTACTCCGGTTGCATCGAGGAGTTTTGCAAGAGGTAGAAAAGAAGCATTTTTCTTTGTAATTATATAATTTAAGCGGCTTCAAAAAGAGTGAATAGAGAAAAATCAATTCAAGAACATAGAGTAGGAGCAACGGGTTGCCTACTTAAATGCCATATTTCTTGTTATTATAAAATCTTCGTAAGTAAAATTGCTGTGTGTATTACGTCTTAAATAATGCTGATGTGTAATGAAATAAATAAACGCACTTTGCCTGCTAATTCTTATTTAAAAGTAGAATTTCAGCATACATAACTCGAACTAAAAGCCAGTGTATCGTTTATAAATTTTATATTCTATACAATTCTAATGAAAAGCTGTAAACTTATATCCCCATATGTAGTGTAAGCCCCTATACTGACAGAATAAGGTTTTCACACACCAAACATCGGCTTTTGTCTAACCAGATCATAAAGTCCTTTAGAAATGAGTTCAGCTTTGTTAATTTAAGCATAATTGGTTTATTAAGCGTTGCGACCCAAAAATGCCAAATAATACTTTAAACTTGCTTCATTAATATATAATTAAGTTCCAGCGCCTAAAAGAAACCGTTGGAATGAATTCTGCATACTTGGTCAAAAATAATTTCTTTAACTTTGTACCACCTAAATTCATAACAAAATTGGGACCAATCGGGCCTCAGCCGTCAACGAGGTTCCATTGTGAGTGAGTTTAAGTCAGATGTATCTTCTTTGTTACCTATCTACAAGGTAGTGAATACATCTGTTAAGTCCTATGAGTTCAATTTTTATGAATCCACACAAAAGATACAATCGGATAAAGACTGTTTTAAAAAAATTGATCTATGTTACTTAAAGCTGTTCAATCGGATTGTCGGATAAAAGTCAGCAGCCCCTCTTCTACTTATTTTGACAATAACTTAAAACTACGGATCGGAAATTAAGATGGTGCTGTCAATTTTACGAGGTTTAACAACTATTTTCTGAATGCGATGGGTGGGTTATTGTAGAAACGTTGTAGTGACTAGTCAACACATTTAGATTTAAACCAGTAAAATGTAAATAATCCGTGTAAAAATAATACTGGTTCGTCCTTAGTCCACCTAAATAACATGACAATTTATGATAATTAGATGATCAAAGAATGATATAAGTTTGTGTATAGTCTTGAATGGATAACCAGATATTAAAACATTTGATATTTAAAAACCACTTTGTGAAAAACAATATTCGAGTCATGCTAAAAATATGAAAGATACTACTTTCCACAAGAAGGTTATTTCCACTTTCACTGATTAAGTTTTATAAGGCATCAGGTAATAATTTTTGATTAAAGTGTTATTAAAGTATGACCCAAACTGTGACGCGAATTCTTAC